>JABXWE010001622.1:0-74599 GCA_014611495.1 Limonius californicus
CGATGAATTTTCGATACACCCCCACATTCCAAAGCGCATCAAAATCGGAGCAATACTTTCGGCTGTAGGAGCGTCACATACGTACCCACCCACAGACAGACATTTTTTAAAAACCACTTTTTTGGGTTCCTAGAGACCCAAAACGGATATATCCGTTAAAATCTCGATTTCGAAAATTTTCATGATTTCAATACTTACCCTATACCTATAAGGTATGGGAAAGTAAAAATGTGAGTTAAACTTTCAAAATCAATTATAGCCTTAGATGTTGCAACGCGTTTTAACACAGCTGTAAGTATATGTAGTACATATACAAAAGTAATAATTATTACAAGTTTATTTCACAATTTTGCGAACCTAAATATGTTCTTAATTTCTTTACTATTGTATTTAGAACTTGTCTTTCAATTCTGGATTCAGCTTCCTGATATTTTCTTTTCAGTTTGCCAGTGCCCAGATAAGATACCTACAACTAGTCGCTGGTTCTTTTGGAACAGTTGCTCAAAATATTTGGTTGTTTTTGGCGAGGGTGTAGTAATAGCAGCCCTTGCATGACGACAACTGTCAGTGTTTACCCATCTTCGTGTGAAGTTTTTTAGAGTTTCTTGGTATAGCATAAAGCTTAATGTCCTCGGGGATATAGGAATAACGGGTTCTGGTCTCCAAAGAGGTTGGTCGGATGCCAGTCTCGCAATCTCATCAATCTCCTCATTGCTCTAGTTTCCGTCATGTCTTTTCACCCATATAAGGGAAATGACATTATCTTTTGAGATATCATCGAGAGCTTCACGGCACTGTAGTACCACTCCTAAGGTAATTTTGCAACTACCCAAGGCTAGTAAAGCGGCTCTGCCGTCACTGTAGATACCAATACGTTGGTTCTTGATCTGCCTTTCAAGAATTGCATTTGCACCATGCATCATTCCCTTTACCTCCGCTTGGAAGACAGTAGCAATTTTGCCTAGTGGTATACTGTGGCATAGGTTTAGGTCACCGGCGAAGACTCCGGCACCCGTTCCATGCCTTGTTTTAGATCTGTCGGTAAAGATGGATATGTCCATACGCTGGGTTGACTCGGCATTGGCATAAACACTGAAGTGTCTATTAAAGGCATATTGTGGAGGGAGGTAGTCTACCATTGCGTCTAGGAGAAGGGTCTTGACGACTGCGTCATCCAGGATGCGGGTACGTCTGCCTCCACTGCCTGCTGTGTGCGACAGGCCCTTATGGCGCAGCTTCAAAGGCGTCCTCACAACTACTTCCTCCACAAAAAGGTCAAGTGGTGGAAGTCATAAGATAACTTCTAAGGTGACCGTAGGGGTTCAGCGTATAGCACCTCTAGAACTAAGACAGGCAAGACGTTGCACATGTCCTAGTTTGATTGCAGCCGTAACTAGTCTGACCCTGGGTCACCAGACAAGTACTCCATAACATAGGACAGGTCTAATCAGGGCAGTATACAACCACAAGGTAATTGTGGGACAGAGTCCCCAAGATTTACCTATAACGAGTCGACACTGCCAGAAAGCCATGCTTGCATATTCAGTTTTAGCTTTCAAATGTTTCTCCCAATTCAGCTTTTTGTCCAAAATAACCCTCAGGTATTTGACATTATCTGAAAATCTGAGAAAAGTGTTCAATAGTAGAGGTGTACGTAAGGGTCCAACCTTCCTTTTCTTCGTGAAAAGTACCATTTCTGTATGCAAAGGGTTGACAGAGAGGTACTGATCACTACACCATTTTTCCGTTATTTGGAGAGCCGTCTGCAATAACGTTCAGAGCGTGCCCTTAAATTTCCCTGTGATGAGGATGGCAATGTCATCCACATATCCAATGGTATATATCATGGAGTGAGTTTAGAAGGCTATCCACCACTGTATTCCACAACAGTGGAGACAGAACCCCGCCTTGTGGATAGCCTTTCATCACTACACCCCTATTAGAGCTGTCTCCTATATTAAAGTGAACTGCTCTCATATTAAGCGTTTGATTTATCCACTCACAGAGAGTAGGTGCAACTCCATGTCTACGTAAGGCAGAGTTAATACTTTCAAAGGAAGCCTTGTCAAAGGCTCCTTCAATATCAATGAAAACTCCCAGAGTAGACATTTTATTATATAGCGATCTCTCAATTCGATTCACTACAGCATGTAGCGCCGATTCAATAGATCTCCCTGGGACGTAGCATGTTGGTTCAGGTGCAGTGGGTGTGAAACCAGCACCTTCTCCCTTATTTTTCTGTCACAAAGTCTCTCAATCGTCTTTAGTAAGAAGGATGTAAGACTAATGGGACGATATGATTTGGCCAGGGAGTAGTCGGTACGCCCTGGTTTAGGTATAAAAACTACCTTCACCTCACCAGCTTTCCGGTACATATCGCCATTATACTAGGGCTGGCAAGACACCGCGCGAGCCATACTCACTATATTAAGAATGTTCTATATTGAAATTTTGGTAGAAATACGCTATTGCTACTCGCTTGGTATATACGTGTATGTATTCAGAAAAAACCTAACCTATAACCAATGAAATCTGACCTGAGTCTGGAAATACTTGAAGTCAAATGTAAACATGCCGGATGTCCGTTTTTTAAATAAACAAGTAGGGATCATTTCCGGTGAAATCGCAGATGCTAGGCAATTTTGAGTAGTGTGCTTTGTTGTACACAACAAAGACTTGTATATCAATAAATAAGAAAAATATAGTTGAAATCGAATATGATGACGGTGAAATTAGTATAATTTCTTGCAGATTGTTAGCAGTAGAATTCCTAGTCTTCTTAGTCTGAATACAGCTAATATTGCACGTCGCTACTTTTGACCCTCCATGTAGTAGTCCGAGTGTATGAGTACAAGTTTCAAGTGTGAAAGAAAAGAAACCGTTCATAAAGTTTAATAATATTAACTAATAAACACCAAACCACTCCCATAAATACATCTCTCATATCAATTCTTTTATTGGCACTGCAGTCATAACAATTTCCAATTTGCAAACATATTTGTATTATAAATATAAACAGGGGTAACTAGGATAACTATTGCTAATAAGTTTCATTATTAGAAAATTAAGTTATCTCATCTCTCTAATATGCACTTTTAGATTATTCCCCATGCCATATTTTCCCTTAATTTATAAAACTCAAATAATATATCTCAACAATGTGGTTAATTTTACTAAACTAGTTAAAAATGGAAGTGTAAATTTTAACATACAATGTTTATATATCTGGAAGTAAAATAGATATTGAACCTTTCTAGAAAACGTTTCTACAACACAGACGGGGAATCATAATGACTCATAAAGTAACCTTCCCCCTTAGGTCCTAGGTATAACACATTCTACGTTTTTAGATTGACATCCTGTATATGCTTCCGGCATAAAGTATAATAGTTTTCCTGAAATCGGCTTACGTCTAGTAACATTTATAGAGTCGTCCATCTATGCTTCATTCACAATATAATTAGATTCGTAATACATTTCTGTTTTTATCTCAAAATTCTGCAGTTTTTATCTAGTTTTAATAAATTTTAACGTACTGCCTCCAATACACCTTGCACTTTATTAAACAGAAATAAATAAATCCGTTTTCATTAGGAACTGTCTAAAGTTCCGGTTTTCACGATCGAGCATTTTCATGCATTTACTCAGTCTTTGGACAAGTTGGATTTACTGCTCCCGAACGGCAAATATAAAATAGGATAACATTACTATTTACATTTCATAACAACAACGATAGGGAACAACCAAATCAAAAGTAAGTCATCGATGTCGACTACGTGTTGGTCGCCTTATTACCCTGTGCAAGGACATTTTGAACGGAACCTTTACTACTTATGGACGTTGGTGGTGCTCATTTCGACCATTTAGTAACGCAAAACTTTGAACTGCATTTTCGCGGGAATTAAAGCTCGGAATCCAAAAATGAAAGCATTACTATAAAGCAAACCCATCGAACTTTCAAATGGCTTGTTTTTTGATACCCCTTGCAATATAAAAGTTTTAGGATGAAAGTCACCCCAACTTTGAGGTTGAAGATATGTGAACGGAAATTGTTGCATTACATGTCCCGCTGGCAAACTAATTTGACCCGTTTAGGCGTTTATCGGAGAATTGAAATTTAATGTCACAAAACACGCCTGTTTCGTTTTCGGTGGGTCACCCTATATATCTACTTGAGAATTATTACATTGCAGATGTGTATATCTCCCAATTCGCCGTATGTATTTCTTGTTAATGGTGTATCAACTTTAAATATGTAAGGTATTTCCAGAATGGAATAAATCAAAAATATTGTGAAGTAAACAATTCACCACATTTAATAGAAAATATTATTAATGTAATAACAGCAGGGGTTCTGTTTCATACTTTTCTATTTCTTTGCAATGTATGAACTTATAGATGACTTCACTTAAATAGGGAAATAATTAATAAATTTATTTGTTCACTTCGTATTTATAGCAATTTAGATATAAATTTAAACATTTAAGTGTAAACATTAGAAAATAGCTTTTGTAAACACCTAAGGAGATACACAGTGAGTTCATGATGCAAGTAATAAATTCAATATAATAAAGGCATTTGTTTTTGTTGAAAAACGCTGAGACACGTCAATTTACATTTTTAAATTGGCATTTTTTGGCCTACATGTCAACTCAATGTAACTTGCGGTTTTCCCGGAAGTGACACCAACTTTCTTATTTCAAATGAACACTCTATATATTTTAAAGGATTTGGATAGATAATCAATAAACGCATTCAGTAAACCCAAATTTGACATATTTATGGTAAATATTTACGGAAATATTTATAAAAATTAAAAAGTGATGCAATACAAAATAAAAGTTTAGATAGCAATGTAACAAGTATCTTAAGCAATTGCTAAACACAAATAAACTTTTATAATACATGTTCGAACTGATGCCAATTCATTTCGATGGATTTCTCAAGACGAACAATTATTTCGTGTTAGACAATTCCTGGCGAATCCGATCTTTTAAGTCTTCTAGGTTATTTGGTTTACTACAGTACACTTTGGATTTTAAATAACCAACCCCACAAGGAAAATTCTAGAAGTGATATATCAGATGACCTAGGTAGCCACTCAATAAGAACCTATTGAGTGACTCCTGTCAATCCACCTGTTGGGAAAAGTGACATCCAAAAAATTTCGAACGACTAATGAATAATCCTGAGGTACTGCACCCTGCTTGAAATGTATTTGATCGTTTGGTAGAGCAGGATTTTGGTGATAGGGGAATAGAGCAACTAAATCAGGAATGATATGTAACTGAAGAAACTCCAAGTAGCGTTCTCCGCTTACCGTTCCTTCAAAAAAATATGGTCCTAAAATTCTGTTACCCTCGATTCCGGCCCATACATAAATTTTCTGAAGACGCTGAATGTGCACCTCCTGCATCTAGTAAGGGTTTTCTATGGCCCACTACCTGCAATTTTGCCTGTTGATGGAACAATAATTTAGACAGAACGTTGCCTCATCCGAAAAACTATTTTATAAATAAGATTTTAAATTTTCATTACGCATTTCCATTATCTGTTCACAGAATTCGACCCTACGAACAAAGTCGCCTTCTAACAATGCATGGACAAAGTGGGGTTTATATGGGTGATATTTCGCTGTTCGAAATATATTTGACTCTGTACCTGTTCCCAAATCATAATTTCTTGAATTTTCTGTCACATGAGCATTTTCTTCAGCTTCCAACAGGATATTTATCGTGAGGTGCCTGGGCTGGTTTCATCGTCATCATCATCATTGACAGCCTTTTTTTGTCCCACTGCTGGGCATCGGCCTCTTCTCTGTCACGTATTTCTCCTCAGCGCTAAGGTAGAAACACGCGGGACCTTTAACGTCGAATCCGAACGACAGAAATTCCTGAAAAGGTTTTTAGCATTAAGATGCTACGGTTGTAAACCAGATTGGGAAATTGTGTATGGCGGGGTTTTTTTTATAAATCTGCGTAGTAATGCCTAGGTTTCGAACGCAAGCCAGAATCGACCTTTTACTCAGAAAGCGGGCGCTCTACCAACTGAGCTACCACCACACTCTGGGCTGGTTTACCTTTAGGTAAATCTCTAACCAAGCCAAACTCTCTGCACTTTGTTTTTTATTTTATTAACGGTAGATTGACTAATTGGCGGTTGGTCAGGGTGAGTTTCATTAAGTAAATTGCAAACTTGTTTTTGAGTTCGAATTCGATCTCCAAAACCAGGCATCATGAGTATTTCAATTCGTTCTCTTTCTCTTAGACGCATCGTGATTATTGATGGGATAATAGTTATGTGATTAATTCTTAAAAACGGCAATTATTAGCTATCACCAATAATTCTGACAAATTCATTAACTTCTATTGCAACTTCTACTAAGTAAAATTGCATTGTATGTACAGAGTGCAAACCTATAAAAGAGAAAATTATCAATTACATTTTGATAAATATTTTTGTAAATGTTCATGATAAATATGTCAAATTTGGCTTTACTGAATACGTTTATTGATTATATATCCACATCCACACGGGATGTTGCATTTAAAATGAAAAAGTTGGTGTCACTTCCGGTTTTCCTGAATATTGAGTTAACACATAGGCCAAAAAATGCGAATTCAATAATCTAACTTGACTTGTCCGAGCGTTTTCAGCAAAAATAATTGCCTTTATTTTATTTTATTTTTTTATAATGTTGGACAAACATTTAAAACTATATAATGTTTAACTTTGACAATAACTTTTTTTTTATTTTCTCATTCATTCATACTACCGTCCCCCCTCCCCCCGGAAACCGCTTTCGCATTACTTCAGGGAGGTGCGGGCGTCCCTTACACATTTCACGTGACCTCAAGTGTCAGTGCGTATCCGCACTACTCCACCGAGGCCCCATCTTTGACAATAACTGGTTTTGTTACTAATTTATATGCCTTCCTTTCTTTGTTTGTGTGTCGATATCTATCTAAGTATCTAGTTGCTGCTAATATATTTCAATTTTAAAAATAAATCAATTTATATGAAAACAAATTCAAAAAATTTGAATACAGTTCACTAAAACCGCCAAGGTACGTATGTCTTCAGATATTCAGCGCCACCTCATAACGTTATTGTTTAATTTAATATACTACGAGAAAATTAATATACACGAAATTCATATCATAAACTATACACATGTCTTGGTACCTATGCAACTGGAAATATTTATACAGAATAATAAAAATGCAACAAATTCGTGGGCTATTTTTCTTTTAAAATGGATACGCAAATCGGCGAACTAAACTGAAAGACATTTGCGTATTATATTGAACAAGTTCTTTAGATGTCTGTATTGCATTCCATTTGTCACCTTTCTTTCCCGCTACTATCGTTTAGAGCGCGAAGGACGATATGTATATAATATGCACATACGTTAGACGTCTCTCATATATTACAGTTTTGAAATATATTATTCCAGCACACGGCAAAATTTGACACGGTTTCAATTTCAGCAACATATTGCGGATGTGGACATTATACGAGCTCTACAAAAGGGACGTTCGTGAGAGTGTCCGTTCATCCAGTTCATGCGAGGTTTCTGGCATACGAAATGAGCAAGAGGGTATTGTGGTTTTCTCCACTAACTCTGAACATGAATATACAATAGCCTTGTGGCCCTTTCAACACACAACACGGCGGCCTATACCGGGATACCGGGAATAAACATAATTTTACAAGCAGTCAGTGTCGTCACCGCAACTAACCGGAAAGGACAAAATAACTATACTTCCGTGTACGCAACTTGTGTTCCTCTGCCTTAAATTAATTATTAATGTAATCATTGTTAGAACGGAATATGAGAAACTTCTCCAAAACATATAAGATTTTGACCGTTTGTTTGAAGATATTTTGTCGATATATTAGTAAGTGCACAGTTTTCAGATATAAAATCTAAGATGAAGACGACATTAGATTGCTAAAACTACATAAAAGTACGTGATTGTCCAAAACAAATTGAGGGTATTGACAAAAATTATATTTATCTTTTTCAATTAGCAATAACTCGTTCATATTATTAACCGTCAGACACACATAATACAAAAGTAGACAATTCTGAACCGTTACTAAAAAAAGACCACAAGAGAATCATTCATGTGCAGTCTTCAAGCAATCTTCTGTCAGTCCTAAATCGGACTGAACTGACGCCTCGGCCTGAAACAGGCCACACATTGACCATCTGCATTTTACTATTACTGATTTGCAGATCAAATTCGTACCGGATGAGCACCGAAGATTGCCCGAATATTCCTCACACATAGTCAGTTTTCGACTGTTCAACTGTAGGTTTTATAATAAAACATGACGTCTCCAAGGAAAAATTTTGCATTAATTATTATTTTAAAAACAATGACAGAGATGAAAGAGAAGGTTTTTGGGTTAAACACTGGCCACTAAAGCAAATCATAGTACCATAACGTTGGAGCGTATATTTCATGGATGTACCAGATTTCATTTTCAATTTAACCATTTTGAGTTCTTGGGAAAAAAACTTCTAATGTTGTTAATTTTTCGTTTTCACAGTGGCAACGGTTGCTGTGGGATTCACTGTTCTGTAGTAAATTAATAATTTGGCGTATGCATTATCACGCAGATTTTTATTTGCATTATCTTTATTTTTAATATTAAAAATAAGCATGTACATTAACGGTAAATTTCTACAAATCCTCTCAAAAAATATGCTTTTTTCTGTATTTTAAAATGCTGAATGCTGCAATACTGAAGGAAAAATTTTAAGCCAGACTAAATTGAAACTGACAGGCTGTACAACTACGCACCATTCACGATCGGATTTTAAATCAGCGGCAGGCGACAGATTTCAGCCTGTTGAAAAACTGCAAGTGTATGTTGGAAATGAGCCTCAAGGGAATTACCTTTCCAGCCGTCACCTTCCAGAAAGGGTACCTTAAAACAAAACCACATTTTAAATTTTAATAATATGCTCAGTTTCATATGAAATGCACCACCCATTAAAAATAAAGCTGTGTTTGAAAATTTGCTAAAATAATGTTTTATTATTGCTTATGAAATAATCAGTATTTCCATTTAAAAATATCAAGTGGTTGTGGTGTTGGTCTACTGTCTATCATCAACTTGTTGCTTAGAAACAAAAGAATCTCTAGTAAACATTAATTAGTTGTTTCGAGATTTTTTTACATTTTGTGAAAGAATTAATGTTTTAAAATTCCCCCAGTTCCGATTTTGATAGAGGTCGAATTATCGGCATGAACGAAGCTGGGCTTTCTTTTCGTGAAACTGGTAGAAGGGTAAATCAGGACCACACTACAGTTGCACGAATATGGTCTGCTTGGTCAGAAGAAGGCATTCAGCGACATCGTCCAGCTGGTAGACCTCCACGTAGCAGCAATGTTCGTGAAGATCGAGTTCTTCGAAGAATGGTTACACGAGACTGCTTTCAAACAACAAGGTCTGTTGCTGTAGACTGAATGCGAGCTCTTCACCGCCGCGTGTCAATGGCAACAATTTACAGAAGAATCTCTTCTTTTGGGCTGCGATCCTACCGTCAATTCCAACGGCTCCCTTTAATTGCACATCACAAGGCTGTTAGGCTTGCTTGGTGTCAAGAGCGGCAGCATCGGAATCAGCAATGGAGCGACATTGTCTTCAGTGACCAATCAAGATTTTGTTTGTGGGCAAATGACGGCCTTAGGAAGGTACGTCGATATCGAGGAGAAAAACGAAATCTAGATTTTATTGAAAGACGCCATACAGCTTTAACACCTGGGGTTATGGGGGGGGGGGGGGTGCGATTTGTTTCGATAGAAGATCGCTTCTTAACACACGTCTACACACTGCAAACACTACCAGAACGTACCTCCAACAAGCACAATTGCAAATGTTGCCATGGTCTGCACCGATCGCCGATCGAACATCTTTGGGACGTGATGGGCCGGCGACTAAGATTATTGCCAAGAGCTCCTAACAACTTAGACGAACTGAGACACCAATTTGAGATTATATGGAACGAGATACCCCAGGAGAACATAGACCACTTGATAGCAAGCATGCCATGACGAGTAAATGTTTGTATTGCTGTTCATGGCGATGTTACACATTATTAATTTTATTTTCGTTGTTGTTATTGTTTTCTTACAATTGTTAATCTTTTTTTATGAAAACCTAATCATTTCATACGCAATAATGAAACATTATTTTAGCAAAGTTTCAAGCACGTAGCTTTATTTTTAATGGGTGATGCATTTTATGTGAAGCGAAGTGTATATATTACAATTGGGAAAATATTAAACTGAATACACAAGTAAATATATACATATGCTATTCTTCAATACAATATAGCTTATATATTCGCAGTAATTTTTGAATGAGTGTTTAAATGCCTACCATTATAGAAGCAACTCTTTTAGACATATAATAGTGGCCGGTTATAATTAACACCCTTTTGTATTAAATTAATCTTGTTTAAAATTGTTATATTGTATGCCCTGTTTATGGAAATAATAACAGCATCTGTAAATTAATTATTAAAATAGAGAAAAACTGATCGACTTTAATTGACCAGAGCAAATTTAAAGAGTAAGTCATAATAAATATAACAACATATTGTAATCACGACAAATTGTTCCTTCGTCTGTTCTTGCTTTTCTACGTTAAAACTCCTCAAGCTTATTGATCATACCCAGAGAACGATTTTCAAATTATTTGGACCCCTAATATTATTTTCCTGCGTTCAGATTCAGCCCCGGGTTATGCACCGTCAAGTTGACCTTACCTAGATAGCGGTGTTTGATTGTCCCCCACATTCTGCAACACTCAAATTCTCCTACGTCCTGTTGGTAATATCTGTAATTGTTGTATGTATCTATAATTGTTCTCTGCTCCCAAATTCTTCACCGACCCGTTGACGGCTTCAAGTTTTTTCAAAATTCTCATCGTCAAGATTCCCCAAAATTATTCTACATGCAGGAAAGATTTCCCAAATAACGGTATTTTATTATACAGGGTGGCTCAGAAACAATGGGCCAGCGTTTAGTCATAGATTCTTTAGGTTAAAATAAATCGATTAAACCTAATACGAGTATACCTTAGGCTGAAAGTCCTTCCTTAAGAAGTTATAGGGCCTTAAAGTTCAATTTTTTTTTCTTTTTATTGTAATTTCCACAAATCTAAAGATATTTCTTTCAAATTTGGTACACATACTTACCACTATGTAGTAAAGTGGCAGCATAAACCCGACTTAACTTTAAGAGGCACTTAACCTATCACTGAAACTTTTATTTTAGCGCTAACTTTGTTATTAGTACAACATTTTAAAATTTTATGTTATTTTCTGAAAGAGAATTAAAAAGTACAAAAATAAGGTACTCTTAGTTAAAACGCGTAAAGGCAACCGTTTGCCTTAAAATGCTTGTCCCAAGTTTTGGGTTGTCGTTATGACGTGCAATTATGAGGTAGCCATGATCACAATGGGTAGTGCTTGTTACTGCAGAAAAGAAACAATGCTAAGTCAATTAAATACTTTGCTGTAATAGAAATTTTATTATTTGAGCGTAAACGCAAACCGTATCTCTCATTCCAGCATTGGAGAATTCGTTATGTGGCGGCATTTTCGTAAATACAAAACAAAAATTTAAAATAAAACTTAACATTGTTTTTTTTTCTGTTGTAACAAGCACTACCCATTGTTTTTGTGATCATGGCTACCTGATAATTGCACGTCCTAACGGCAACTCAACACTTGCACAAGCATTTTAAGGCAAACGGTTGCCTTTACGCGTTTGAACTAAGAGTACCTTATTTATGTACTTTTTAATTCTCTTTCAGAAAATAAAAGAAAACTGCAAAATGTTCCACTAATAACAAAGTTAGAGCTAATATAAAATTTGAGTGGTAGGTTAAGTGCCTCTTAAAGTTAAGTCTGGTTTATGAAAATGCTGCTGCCACTTTACTACATAGTGGTAAGTATGTGTACCAGATTTTAAAGAAATATCTTTAGATTTGTGGAAATTACAATAAAAAGAAAAAATAAAAAATTGAACTTTAAGGCCCAATAACTTCTTAAGGAAGGATTTTCGGCCTAAGGTATATTAGGTTTAATCGGTTTATTTTAACCTAAAGAATCTATTACTAAACGCTGGCCCATTGTTTCTGAGACATCCTGTATCTATTCCCAGATTCCTTGATGTCCAATTAGCGGTACCCACATGGTGTTCTTTTTGCTGCGAAAGATTTTTACAACAAGATTTTCGAAATTCTATATCATCAATTATTCCCAGTGTCCTCGATTTGGCGGCTTCTAAATTTGTCAGTGCCAAGACGAGATTTTTCCCTAATTAACGGTATCTGCTTGTTCTCCAGATTCTTCAAAGTTCAGAGTTTTGCATGTCCAGGTTTAGATTAATATGCTCCAGATGATGCAACTCCTTGTTAATAACGCCCAAGCTGATGTCGTCTAATAGATACTGCGCCCAGGTTCTTCTGTGACTTTTTGGCGGTTCCTAGTTTTCCTTTTAAATTTGTCAGTGTGAAAATTCTTCATTGTGCAGATTCTTCAGCTTTTAATTGATATGGCCCAGATTGCATTCTTTATCTGCTGAAAACCAGTATATTCTGCATCGAGTTCACGATGCCCCGATACTAGAACCATATTATCTCCGTTCCAGATTCATCAAGGCTCTGATGGTACTTATATACGGTTCGTGATTTTCTCTATTAAAAGAATCTTTTGGCACAAAATTCTTCACCTGTTAACTATGCTTAGATAAAGCCGTCTGCATTTTGCATGGTTTCAGTTTCCTCTACACCAACATTTTTCGACACACATTCTCTGCCGGTTTGATGATATTGTTAGTTAACAACATCCTACTTGTCTATTCTTAAATTCTTTAACACTCGAGTTCTTCTGCACCTACTTGATAACGCCGATATGACATCGCCTAACTATTATTAAATCCAAAGTTTCGATCGTGCTGACATAACGGCCCCTAATGTCATCTCTTCCAGGATTCCTCTAAACCAAAATTCTTCAGCACCTGGATGGTGACTTATGATTGTCCCTACTCCCATGTTCTTCAATGTCCATATTCTTCAACACGCAGTTGATGATATCCACACAACGATGCAAGACTGTACGTATTGGTAGGCAGACAACGACACTCAAATGGTTCCTATGCGACAGTTTCCTAGAACAATATATTCATTTCATTAGTTTTAGCAATCTTGACAATAAAAAAAATTACTTAGTCTTAATCGCCAAATTGGCCGAAGCCATGACAAAAACACAAACGCTTTTGGTAAGTAATATTTGTAGAAATCGTGAAATTTCAAAGAACTTTGTGAATAAAGGGACAATTGTCCTTAACAATTATTTGATAACTTATAAACACAAAACTGTATGAAATCATATGTATAATAAGAAAGATAATTTTAATTAGAATTCGCTGAAGGTCTGAGGTTCCATTGCCAGTAGGTACCGGAATATAGAATTTTTTAAAACCCTTCTGCATCGCCTACTACATCTTCTCTGGAGTAGAAGTGTTTACACTTCCCATGGTTTGAAGCCCACGGTAAGCTGTAGGTCCTCTCGGTCTGTGATACTTTATAAAAACGCAATACAGGTGTAGGAGAGAAGATCGCTAGATCTCGCGAGAAACAAACCACTCAAAGAAGAAGAAATATTCTTATATTATTATTAAAATATAAAGTAGTGTCTTGAGTTGTCAATACGAGGGTTGCTTTTTATATTTCGGGATTAGAGAACAAAAACAAATATTTATCATCGACAATGGCTTTATTGTTCTTCAAAATATTCTCCATGAAGATCAATACACTTTTGCATGCGTGTGAACCAATTTTCGAAGCACTATTTCCACTTCCATTAAAATATCTCCAAAACATGCATTTTGAAAGCATCAACCGCTTCTTCAGGTGTCGAAAAAAGTTGACCTCGCAATTTATTTGCGATATTCAGGAATAAAAAGAAGTCATTGGGTGCCAAATCAGGACTGTACGGCGGATCACTCATCAAATTGCAGTATCAGTTCACGCACCGCATCCATGTTTTTTAGAACAACAACCTATTTTGGACGACCTCCACGAAATTCGTCGTTGAGCGAACTATGGCCACGATTGAATTCGGTAATCCATCGATAAACACTGGTCCTTGATGGTGCTCCATCGCCAAAAATCAAATTAAGGTCATCGATGCATGTTGTTGAGTTAATCCACGTCGAAACTTGTAAAAAATAATCGCACGAAAATGTTCACGATTTAATTTCATTTTTTTGCCGATATAATTGTTCAAGTTACTATAATCAACACAAATAGCGCTCGTACGTCCAAACGTTCTAAGTACGTATACCGTCAACAATGTCAAACTTTAGGATAGAGACATCAGTTGCCAGGTGGCAGCACTAGGTTTGCCCAATCCCAAAATATAAAAGGCAACCCTCGTAGTTGCTGGAGAACTAGATTTGAATCATACCCAACTATTATCAAGACGGATTTTTTTCATAATATTTTTACTTTTAGCTTTTCGTCCATTAGGTGCAATAAATCATATATTTTTAACTCTTTAATTACATCATATATTTATCACATAAAATTCCGCAGTCACGGACTGATTTATTTGGCAAAAACTCGGCTTTGCTTTTCAGAGCTCTACTCAATTACAAGGTAATTATAAGGGATTGCTTTGATTATCTTGTAACTACCAGCAACTTTTTCTGAACTCTCAGCTGATAAAACCTTAAACCACCCACATCTGCTACTTCAAACAAAGTTTTTATCCATACCAAGTCGCTGATAAATTAAATACGTAAAAATGTGAATGTTTTCTTCTTGAATTTTCCCGCAACTTTGTGTTTTTCGATACCAACTTTGCTCATTCGCAGCAGGTCTTTCGTTCGTGTTCCTTAAAAGGCTTTCGTGCTACAGCAGGATACATAATCTATCTTCTAAGAATAAATCAACATCGTGTGGCGCGATTTCACCGGACTAAATGCCCAAATATATCTATTAAGTGATCTAAAGACGAGGAGAAGAATGAAAATCGCTACTTTTTTCGGAAAAGTATAAGAAGAACCCAAAACTGCAAGTAATAGTTAATTAAACAATGTTTAAACTATAGAGTTAGAGGGTTAATACAGGGTGGACCAGCTAATTTATCCCACTCAAAAGTAGTTGATGCAGCCAAACATACATATAGCATGACATCCAAACTTTTCTTTAATTTAATTAAATTGATTAATGTTACCTACTTATAGTACTAAGTCGAGCTGTCAATTTCTTCAATTTTATGTAAAACGTTTTCAAGTAACGCTAACGCAGATTTTCTGCTTATTTTTGGTGAACGCCGGGGAAATGATACTGCAGCCCGCAAATCATATATACAGGGAATTTTTCTTTTTAGTATACATTGTACATGTAATTGTCTATGCATACTTCTAAAAAGAATGCATCAATTACGCCTATTATGTAGGCTACCAACTATACAGAAAAGTAAAAAACAGAAGCATACAGAAACGTCACTGTAGTTGTAAATTATTTTAGTATGAAGGTTATGTTCGATGCGGTGTTTATATAAATAGATAAATCGAAATGAGTGGAACAACAACGACGATTATTATTGTAAATCATTAAATATCAATAACAGAAAACGACAACGAAAATAAAAACAACAGTTACAACAAGTATTCAAAATGGCCACATTGTACTTCTAAACAATAACCTAAATGGTGTTGAAAAGCACGCACAGCATTCGCAAGAAAGTCATGATTCAAGCTATTACATTCGGTACGTATGCGACTTTTAATTCATCAATACTTTAATTGGAATATTTATATACATTTTTGATTTCAGGTATCCCCAAGCAAAGAAGCCATTGGGCAACAAATATGCAGAACGCGGGGGCCACGGTACGGTACCGAATCTCCCTATTCAACGTCCTGGAACCCTGTAGTTTAAAAAGTTTATTATAGCATTCGTGGAATGCGGAGGGGCTCTATTCATCTGAAACCACAAGTCATCGATGTTTAAGTTTACTATTGCCGGAATGATGTCGTTCCTTAATAACTAAAAATTTGGCTGTATTGATATTACCATCAATAAAATATGGACCGATAAGCTTATTTTCAACTATTCCTTGCCATACGTTAACTTTTCCAGTGTATTGAATGTGAGTTAAGTTTTGCGGTTAGTGCGGGACCAATATCTAAGAAATAAAATTAGCAAGATAATGGATAGCGGATAGATGAGGAATTATAATATGCACCGAAAATTTTGTAAATTGACTTCTCCATTTATTGTGATAGTTGTTTCATCACTAAAAACTATCTTATTTAAAATGTATTCATGTTCAGTTAGCAAATTAAAGAAAGCTTCACAAAAGATTGTTCTTTTTTCTTTGTCTTCGTCGAATAGTTGTTGGTGATTAGAAAATTTGTAAGATGTATATTTAAATTCTTTTAGTGTTATAAATACCAAGGTTTTAGAAACATTAAAATGTGAACCTATTTCTAGTAGTGATACTATGGGGTTTTCTTCAATGTAGCATAAAATATTTAATTTCATTTCTTCGTGATTACTTTTAGTTCTTATTTTATGATTTAAATTTTCTAACAATTGTTTGTATGGTTCGAATACAAGGAATAGGTCTTTCTGGATATTTTACTGAAAATAAGTCTCTCACAGTTCTTAAACTGTTACAATTCTGATACCACCTTAGAATTAGAATTTCCACTTTTTCGTCTTTCCTGTACATGGTTATATAAAAAACGCAATAAGACACTAAATAAAAACTAATTTTATTTTTTATATTGAATTAATTTGATTGTTTTGGCCTCAGCATGCTTTTGTTATTCTTACAAAAATTGAAATACGAAAAATTTAGTTTTTGTATGGTTGTTGCCTACATAATAGGCGTAATTGAGGCGTTCTTTTTAATAGTATACATAGACAATGTACATGTACAGTATATACTAAAAAAATTCCCTGTATATATATATTATCAGGCGCTATCCAACTAGACGCCAATCGTCGTCTGAAGAAATATTCATTTAGACGCATTGAAATTCTGAACTGAAGGTAAATTAGTTAGTTCCAGAAGAATTAGACCCAGAACTATTACAAACATAGAAAATGAACTAGCAAAGTTATGGATAGTGAATAAGAATCCCCATGTAACTTCTAAACTTCCACGCACCAATGTTAGTATTAGTAGAACTTCCATTAGACAAATTCTGAAAGCAAATTTATTCCATCCCTATAATGCTACTTTGGTGCACGAACTACATGAAAATGACCCTCAGAGAAGTTGTTTCTTTCAGGATCAACGTATTTTAGATCCATCTTTCTAAAATTGTGTATCGTTTAGCAATGAGGCAAAATCATGAAACAACGAAGAATTGAATATACGAGGCTTTTTCAACTGAAACCCATCTTTGATCAACTTAGCCTTGAAAACAACTGCAATAATTCAAATGGCGTTTGTTAATGTTAGTAGTGTTTGTAAGCAACACATTAATAAGTTTCTGGCGTTTGAATTTGATACCTACTTTTAAAACTTCGATTTTGAGATTGCGTTTCTTGTTGAAAATCCGTCCAAGTTTGATCAGCGTGCGGTCCTACAATTTTTAAGACCTGAGGGTGTGCAGCCATTGCAGATTCATCCCGGGAATGCAAGCAGTGTATGGAAATGCATGTATTGCGTACCCAACTGTGAAGGAATGGTGCTGAAAATTTAAGAATGGAAAGAGGGTACTATAGATAAGCCGCTACCAGGTGCACGGCGTACTGCATTAACAGGAAACAGTATGGTATGTGTAGAAGGACTTATTAGAGAAAATCGTCGAATTTCAGAATTTGAATTGTTGATGCGAGTGTAGGATCTGTCCATAGTATTGTTCATAATCTGGGTTACAGCAAAGTTTGTTAGCAATGGATTCCTCGTCTCTTGTCTAATGAACAGAAATGCTTGCGAATGGGCTTATCTCTGCAACACCTCACAGACTATAGGCGAAATGGTGATGACTTTCTTCTGTCAGTAGTTGCTGATGACGAAACTTGGTGCCGTTACTACGAGCCATCCCGTAAGTTATCGTCTATGCAGTGGAAACATTCAAGTTCACCACCACCAAAGAAGTTTAAAGCACAATCACAATCTTCTGCAGGCAAGGTGATTACATTTTTTTTCGACTATGAAGGACCCTTGTTGGTAGAGTTTAAGGAACCTGGAGTAAATGTCAATGTAAATCTTTACAATAAAACGTTGAACAAGCTTCATCAAGCAATAAGACGGAAACGTCCAGGAAAACTTACGCGTGGGGTCATTTTGCTGTACGACAATGCTAGGCCTCATGTTGCTAATGTGGTAAAAGACAATCTTCAACGAAAGAAATGGAGGGTTTTAGATCATTCACCCTATAGCCCGGATCTATCGCCTTGCAACTTCCATATTTTTAGACCGCTGAAAAAGGCATTAAAAGATCGGCATTTTGAGTCTGACGCAGAAGTACAGATAGCTGTGGAAGACTTCTTCAATCAGCAGTTACAAGCCATCTATGAGCAGGGTATATGTCGGTTAGTAATACAATGGGATAGGTGCCTTAACTGTGACGGCAATTATTTCTAGTTAAATTGTTGAATAAATTTTTTATAAAGCAAAGATGTGTTTCAATTGAACATACCTCGTATGGAACCCGATTCTAATTTGCTTACCAGACTGGTTAGATTTACCATTTTTAGTAGTTGTGTAGCTATCTGATTGGACTTTACATTAACAAAACTACTTGATTGCTGGGCATCTTCCTATATGTTTCTTATGAAGCTCCAAGTCTTATTGCTCTGTGTCATGTCCAAATTCTGAAATTTCTCAATCCTTGTATGTCTTCTGTTTTCAATTAAAGACTGTATTAGATGCTCTTCGTTTTGTAGCGCTTTTTGTGGGAGTAGACCTTCATCACATGGCCTACAGTATGCTATACACTGTTTCTAATTAATTTCCGTAAAACCTGGTATTCAGGAAGTTCTACACCCTCTTGGTGCATGGTGTATTATAGTTCGTTTTTTTGTATCAAAAACCTTTTATATTATCCTAAGGTGAGTTCAATGACGATTGATCTTAACTTTAGTTCCTTTATAAAAGATTTCCACTTTGCCTTTTTAAACTTGAAACATCTTCTCAACGATACTGTCGGGGTTGTACGGCCTGATTTAGTTGTAACATTATGGGTTTTAAAATTCCCTTTATGCATATATTGGCAAGGTTCCTACTTATAATCCAATATCTGGATTACACGCTGTTTTCCACCTTCAACTGTTGAAGGATAAGCGCAGTTTTGGATCGTTTATTAGATACAAATGTTTTCTTCTGCCAATTTTACTACCGATTTCCCATTTAAGTTTGATTCTCTGTAGTGTAGTCTCAGTATGTGACTATTAAAATGTCATATTACTAACATACATTTTCCAAATCCCTAAATAGTATTTCTATATTGTGTTTTATTCGGTAGAATCCCGGATTTGTATCCCCTCTCTTACAAAGATAGCATTTCCTTATATTTCGCTTGAGATTTCCCTCACTAATTGCATGCCATGTATTCTATGACAGTTCTAGTCATGTCATCTATGTATCTCTTGTATGCAAGACCACAGCACATTTGTTGTCCGTGCAGAATTTGAATATGATGTCTTTACTTTGTAATTGCAGGCCCTCTGTCTTGAACGATATACTCGTTACTGTTAGTTGTTATAAGAGCCGGATATTCGTGCCGTTTGGTCTCATGGAATATTCTAATTAGCAAAATGACATCTAGTGCTGTTAGCTGATAGCAGAATTCGCCAGTTGCTGTATTTGTAAGTAGCTAATAAAAATAATAAAAGTGTATTTTAAAAAACCAATTATTTCACAATATCTCAGCTTATAAAAATTCCTGGAAGTTTCACAGCCTCTAGTTGTATTATGTAGGTATGAAAAATACATCTGCCTGTTATTGCATAGCAACGCTACCGATTGAAACCATCTAAACCTTTAAAATTCACGAGGAGTTTTTCAGAAGAATGCAACAAAGTTGTATGCGGTACCTTTTAGCTTTCACAATAGGATTTGGCTGCTACTATAACAAAGCAACCGTATTTAAAATCCTCGATTCCGTATATTGCATTATTTTGTTTGCATACATTGAAAGCCTCGGAAATTCGACTAAAGTGCAGGGATATCCCGTTCGATAGCGCAGAAATCTGGTCCAATAAGGGGAAAATAAGAAACACTTTATTCGGCACACAATGGCGAAAATAATAATAAAATCTGTTAGAGGGCAAGGAAAGCACCTCTAATCTAGAGTCCTTTTATAAGCATAGCGACGTGCGTGTTCGATATCGTGTAATTTCATCTGAAAATCTAAACATACTGAAGTTGTTCCTGGCAGGAATAGAAACATTTCGCTTAATAAAACGAGGTTTAGGCCGAAAGATACGGGATATTCGATGCAAGGGGTAAGAAATAGCAGATGCAAAATGTTCTCCGTTGTCGAATCCAATGCCCGGTGGACCAACTTTGCGGTACGATCTACGATCCAGGCGGTAGCAGGAAATCGAAAAAGGAAATTACCTCACGGGCCTGTGTCGTTTTCTTGACCTCAACTCACTTGACTCGGTTAATGCCATTATGGATCGAGAGCGCAAACAGCCTTTGTTACTTCTGAGATGGTAATAGATTTAAAAGTACGCGGAGCAAGTGTGAAATGTAAACCTGGAACATCTTTTTTGCATTAAACATAAAATTTTAAATGGAATATTAAATGAGATTTCGAAGCACGGGGTGTTGCTACATGCAGACGTATAATCTGTTTAGATTCTCTTTACTGCCACACTGGAGCCTGAAATTGGGAGTTATGGGACTGCAGAATTCCACCAAAACGTATAAATAAGGATATTTCTTTTTGTCCTTTAAATTTATTTTTCTGTTGTAAAAAGAAAATTGCTCAATAAACCGTTTCTTTTGTGACTCGACATAAAAAGGAATAAAAATGCTCCCAGCTATGCAGGAGTGGGATCTGCACGGGCCCAGTTTAAACAACAATGACCCCACATTTGCCTAAAAATAAGTAAGATATACGATGACTTCAGAAAATCAGCTAGTACACAGGCAGAATACAAAAACTCGTGAGCGTTTCAAAATGGTTTTTACCTTACGGGAACAGAGAGAAAGTTCCTAAATTATTTTTGTTTACGCTTCACCACAATTTTGCAACCAACATTCGACCTGTTCGAAAACCTAACCGATAATCGTAAAAAATCTGCCCTATGTATACAATTTACCTATGTATACGATGGATTTCAGAGATATGGCTAGATACCATTAAATACAATGCTTTTGATGCAGTAACATATAACCTTGATTTATTCAAAGTAAAATAACAAACGTGTTAAAGTAAGCATAAACATTTTGCTAAACTAGCATATCTAGAATTGAACAAGAACAGCATTAAGCGTTGTATTGGAAGTGTTTGTCTTACAACTCTACGTTTAGAGAACAACCAATTAATACAATTAGACAGAGAGAAGTATCTAAGTAGAAGTGCCACATTTAAAAACACTAGGTAGTTATGAATAATAATATGATTACAATTTTTCATCATTAAAATACCCAATTTATTTGATTTTACGAGTGCTAGTTTGTAACCAGATATATTTTCTGCATTTTAGTAATTGAGACATTTGGATCTCAAAGGTAATATGCTTGAAACTCTAACTGTCAACTCACTACTCTCAAACATCTAAATTTAAGAAGGAATTTAAAACTATAAAGTGTTTGAAAGACCATCCATCAATTACCGTGATCCATATTGGTGAGTAACCGTACTTAACCTGCCTGGTGTGTGGTGTATTTTTGTAGATGGTCTTCTTACTCCTTTAGTGCGGCCGTAACACGAGGAGTGTCATTAAATTTACCCCCAATTGCAAATGGAGACCCGGTACCGACCACTCAAGGAATTAGACAAATTTCCGACCCCTGGAGTTATTCGAACCGGGATGAATTTGGACTATTACACCCAAAGTCTGGCTCTCTTACCATTGAGTCATCCCAGATCCCATTTGAAGGTCCACAGTGTTTTATTTGAATTTTGTAACATAGTAAAAAGTTTTACAGGATTTCGGAAACTCATTCCCGTACCGGTATAGGAAAAAGAAACGCAATTTAAGTAACATACATATTTTATATATAACAGTAATGGGAAGTAGATACAACTATCGCGATAGTTTTGAGTATCGCGCAACATTTAGAAAAAAGTATCGAGCATCGGTATCACTACACTTATTTAATTATCGAATATCGCGGGTTTGCGATACTTTGATAATACAATTTTGCTGGAACACTCTAGAAAATCAAAATATATGGTTAATTCTAGTTTTTAAACCTGTAAACCATTTTAGATACGAAACAGGATTGTAAATATTGGATAAAACGTAAAACGCTGAGGCTGTATGTTAAGCTGTTTATCCTTTCCACATTGAGAGGATTAATAATTACAATACTCATTACTTTATCTTATTGCCAAGCTTCTTGAAATATTTTAATTTTTTTACACGTCGTTATGAAAAATTTGTTTAACTTCGAACTTTGGCACACCCTAAAGCGCAAAATTTAATGTTTAATTCCCCAACGGAAAAAAATCGCTAACGGTATAGCGATGCTTTTTCACGTATCGACTATTGGTATTTTTTGAGTATCGGTATCGTAAAACTTTTTTTGATAAAGTATCGGTATCTATATCGCGATACCTAAAAAAAGTATCATTCCGACTACTGATATATAATCAAAGTAATCTCCACTTACTTTAATATATTTATGTTAATGTTTTAAAATCCCATTTCAAAGAGTTTTTTCTTTATAAGTTTGGTGTGGTGCACAATGCAACCATATTATTGGACCACTCTTCTTGCATGAAAATTTAACTGGACAACAATACTTGCATTTCCTACAAAACATTTTACCCGGGTTGTTGTACGATGTAGAACTAAATATATGACAGAAGTTTTAGTACAAACATGGTGGCTGTCCTGCTCACAGCAGTTGGATTTGTAAGAATTACTTCAATAATGGATTTAAACAAAATTGGATTGGAAAAGGAGCTGTGCATCCAGTGGCCACCAAGAAGTTGCGATATCACGCCACTAGACTATTTTGTTTAACATAGAATTAATGAAATAGTATACCAAAATCTGGTAGTAAATAGCATAATTTACAATACAGAATATTCGAGACATACACATTAATTCCACTTGACACGCTTAATTGAGTCCGAAGATCGTTTTTAACAAATTAGATAATGTATGAAAGTGAATGGAAGCAGTTTTGACATTTACTGAATTAATTGAATCTTTGCTATTTATTTTTGTTGCTTCTTAATTGTTTAGTTTTTACTATAATACTATTGCATCAAAGGGGTTCTTCTTAAATACTAATACAACTAATTAATATTAGTAAAACTGTTAATTAGTAGAGTAAGAAGTTAACTTGGCAGAAAGCAACTATGATCCACTTCTATACTATCAAAAATTCAATAATCTGATTTGCAGTGATAGGTGCGATTGCGTTGCGAAAACAAAGGGGGACAACTTAGATTGTCCGCTCTGTATATAGTGAATTGAGAAAAGTCAGTATTTAGAAATTAATAACATTGAAAATATATTTCCAGGCGTATTTAAACATCTCACTATTCTAAAACATCTGGATTTAAAAGGTAATCTTCTGCAAATAATAAATTCTGAAACATTTGAACATCTTAATTCACTTTCGAATTTAAAATACAACCACATTCACAAATGACCCAAAAGCACTTACAAAAATTTGCTTTGTTAACTTACGTTGGATTTATACTTTAACATAATTAACTTGATACCAGCATCTGCTTTCCAACTTTCTGAATTAACACATCCAATGTTAAGCGTAAATAAAATTTAAAAAATAGATTTTAAGGACCCGGCTTTCAATGTTCCAATAAAGTCCTAGACAAGCTAACAGTCAAATTTATCCTCCTTATTGCTGTATTTTCTCTCTTTCAATCGGCCGATAGCCTACGTCAGAGGTTAGTTTACTTATTCCATAGGATTAAACTTATCGGGTAGTAGAAGCAGCCGACAGTACTATATCGGCAGGATAAGGCAACTACGAGTGTATACGAGATGATACGAAATATTTCGAAGGGATGTAAATGTAAATAAAGGGTTTAGAAAAGTATTGCCATTTTTCTGGTGTAGTATCTAAAAAATAGATAAATTTTACAAATTGAAGAAGCAGAAATTTTTTGTCATATAAATCCAGACCCCAGACATCTTCATATGCATTTTATTTATTCGGAAGATTTCAATTTTTTCAGATTCAAAGTAAAGAAAGCTTTCCACCATGTATGGAATTAATTCAAGTTACAATGTATTGGAATCAATTTATACTATTATATTCACGAGTGTCTATAATAAATTCAACAAACCTAAACGTCTGGTTAGTAACTATTTACGGCTATTTAACTTTTACGGATAGTACTCATCAATGGGCACTAGAATTAAATTTTAAATCTTTATTGTTAGATATAACAGATTATTCCCTATTACACTGTTTGTTATGTATACTACAGGTATATATACAATTAAGTCCAGCCCTGTGATAGAAAGACTAAGTGTGAATCTTACAAAACCGTATAAAATTGAATACTATTTACCGACCGTTCACTATTTCTAAAACGTCTAAGAATTATTTAGCTTGTTATGAACATTTTTTGTGCCACCCATTACCATGGCAGTGTTTAAGAATCTTGTGCTGCAAGCCACTACACACAATTCTCATTCGGGTTGGCAACACTGGGGTCTTAATGCCAAAACCTTTCTCTGGAATCGCCATCGCAGTTAAACTGCGCGGAAGAGAAACGCATGGCAGAGAAGAGACCGGTGCCCAGCAGTGGGACAAAAATGCAATTTATACCACCGGCTTATCTTAGATTGTTAATTTGTCTGTCCCTGCTTGCAACTTTACCTTCTCATACATCTTATACACTAATAATCATATAATAGGAGGTGCTTTGTGGTTTTATTTACAGCGTTGTCGGAAGATACAAAGGGGATATAAATTAACAGAGTATATCAACTGCATTCGATACGCTGACGATATGGTAATACTTACAGATAACCTTGAAGATCTACAATAGCTATTAAGACGAGTGAAGGCGGAGTACGAAAATATAGGCTTGAAAATTAATATTAATAAAAATGGTGATTGTCAACAGAATATCTGTAAACGATGAACTACTCTTTTTAGATAGCCAACAAATTGAGCAAGTGGCCACATACATTGTTCAATTGAATTAAAATAAAGGTGAAACCCTGATCAAAAAGTTAAGGTCAGGATTAAGCCATTCATTCAAATGATAAGTATACTTTGCAACAGACAACTTGATATCAACATCCAATGGCGAATGGTTCAGTACTACGTATTACCAGTTTTATTCTATGGAGTAGGAACATGGGCATGGAAAATGATTATCAAGCTGAATGCATTCGAAATGTGGTTGTACCGCCGCATGTGTCGTATTAATAATCGACAAGAATGACCAACGACGAGGTCTTGAGAGGAATGGGAAAAGAACGAGAGCTGTATAATAGTATACAGCGGAGTCAAATACTGAATGTTGCAAGTTACCATGATAGGCAGAATAGAGGGGAAAATGTGAATTGGACGAAGAACAATGTCATGGTTTAGAAATTTAAGCAATTGGACAGGGCTGGGAATTCAGGAGTTATTTAATGTAGACATAGACAAAGAGAGATATGGTAAAGTGGTCGCTAACATCGGTCATCGATGGCACCCGAAGAAGAAGGTGCTTTTTAATTAAACCAAATCACAATTACATACTGAAGGAAGTTTTCATAAACTCAGTAGGAGTTACATTTTTTGTATAAATAACTGAAATTCGAATAACTCTCATATGTTTGCAATTGTATTATTGTCAAAATGCAAATATAGAGATACATGCTAATTTTGATATTAAATTGTATATTAGCTAATATTTAATATATTTGTAAAGTTAGTTCTGACGTGCTTCTTAGGGCCGGTCTTTCAATATTCTGATAAAAGTCTCCGACAGTTGTCAGGCGGCATAAACTAACCCCTAGGATAAATGTACCCGACAGCGTTTCTGGTTCTGTCAAAACAACTTATCCTACTGGTTAGATGTCGGCCAAATTCTTACTGATTAACTAAACTATACCTCTCTTTCAATGTACCGATAAAGTTCTAGACAAGCTAACGATCAAATTTATTCTCCTTCCTACTGTATTTTCTGTATTTCAATCGTCCGATAGTGTACGTCAGACTTCAGAGGTTAGTTTACTTATTCCGTAGGATAAAATTATCGAGTAGTAGAAGGAGTCGACAGTACTTTAGCGGCAGGATAGGGCAGCTACGAGTGTGTACAAGGTGATAGGAAATATTTTGAGCGGATGTAAATGTAAATATAGTATTAATAAAACTAATACTACAAGCGGTTTATTGCAGGTGGAAATAGCGGCATTAGTAAAGCTACAGCAGAAAAAATGATTGTTACACATACAATTGCAAATGTAAATCCCATATTTTAGTACCAACTACGGCAAGTAACGTGAGTGACGTCCTTCACAGCCCCCCCCCCCCCGGCGTTAGTAAACAAACTATAGGTATATTTGTTTAACTCACTGCTTTTAAGATAATGCTTTCCTTTCCGCCCATCATTGTAATTGTAAAAATCTTACCCCACATTCTTTAGGCCCAATGGTAGTTAACCAGTAAGAATTTGCCCGATACCTACCAGTAGGAATAGTAATATTGAAAGATTATAAATTTAAGTGTCCATAATTTTCCTGTTCAAGTAATCTTTGTTAACCTAGACAATTTAACACGACAACGCTGTCGGGTACATTTATCCTAGAGGTTTGTCTATACCGCCTGGCAACTATCAGAGACTTTTATCGGACCATTTAAAAAACAGCCCTTAATTGTATTTATCGGTACAGAAATAACGCATAACCTATACGATATTTGTGTTGCCTATAAGTAAAGAAAATTTTGTTTTTTTATGTCTATTTAATTAGGATATGATGTTACACAACACAATACGTAAAACTTGTGCGATATTTGAGATGCCTATACATAAACAATTTGTTTCGTTTTATTATTTATTTCATTGTGATATAGTGATACACAATAAGTAGAACTTAAACCTGAAAAATAAGAACCTTCCTTGTCACTATTTTACTCGTACGAATTCCAAGAAATTCCCTCAAAACAATCTTGATATAGTTGTAATACAGCTAGTAAGTACAATGAAATTCCAGCAGGAAGATAATAAGAGTTTCGAGATAAAAGCGTCAGGAGATAACAGTACATAAAACCAGGAACATACAATGCCTGTGTGAAACATAAAAGTTCGTAGTTTACGGAAAGTTTTTAAAAATTCTATTCCGCTCTCGAATGTAATCCTTTGTGTGCTAAAGAGCTATCAACCATTAAAAGCTCAATAAATACCGCTAGAAACGGAAACGCGCAGAACTCACAGAAACAGACACACTTAATTGAATCAAATTTACGCAAAAAGAAAACAAAATTCCTCATCGAATCGACCACTTCGAAGTCCTATTAGGGAAGCAGAAAAAGACTAGAGTTGGTTCACTACCGCTTGATTATGTAATGGGCAGGTAGAGAGATCTGACCTTGTTCAACATCATTATTATACTATTACCGAATGGTATTGTTGGAATTTCTAACGATAGCGATGGACTTTAAAGTAAATAAAGCCGAGAAATGTTGAATTTCAATAAATGAAACAAGAAGCAGCTTTTCGAAAGCTAAGGAAGCAATAATTAGAAGTGTACTAACATTACAAATTGTTTACCTTAGTTAAAAACCAGAAATGTATAAAAATTATACAAAAATAATTTGACAATAGAAATTAATATCGGTTAAAAAATGTGTTTTCGTTTTTCGACCAACGTTAAGCTAATGCAATTTATAAAGAATCAATATAGACAGAACAACTTAGATATCTTTTGTTGGGTTATTTCAGAAACATTCTTTTCACCAAAACACCAAGCCTGTATCAATTATCTTTTGTTACTGAATTGCTGAATCCCTGTAATATATACGCCCCTTCCGTGTACACCATGTTTTGAGTGGGCTTTTCAACTTCGGGAGTAGAAAATTAATCAATTATACAAATGCATATATTTTCCTTATCAGTGTAATAAATAGAAATATATAAAAAAATTTAAATATTTAAATCACATTGGTACCTCATAACTACAACTGATTTTTCTAGCTACTAACAGGTAATTAAAAATAGTGTATGCTTGCAATATTGCTAAGTTTAATAGGCTTTGGATACTAATTCTTAGCCTAAATACATATGAAGACAAAATAATATTAAACTTTATCGCGCGTGGGAAAGGCACATAAAGATTGATTTTAGTTTTACTACTTTGGAAGATCGTAACTTCAGGATGGTTTTTAGATAGAAAACTCATTCGGCTTAATGCGGTTTCAGGAATTTCAAGGATCACACACAACCGTGTGTATCGAGTTTAATGATAGCTGCAAATTCCTGTATATAACGTTGTAATTGAAAACGTATAATCAAGTGAAGCGGATGGTAGTAAAATTGGAAGTGGGCTGTTACCTTGAACTTTCGCCTTAGTATGTGTAGGTTTAGCTCGTGTATTTCAAATAATAATTTTGGTTGATACTGCTATATACAGAGTTTGTTTATAGTATATAAATGGATATCTATACTATAGTTAAAAATTAAACAACTGAAAAACAACAAATGCTATAGCATAGTTTTTATTAATTCAGTAAATTTTCGAAATTACCTCCAGTCACTTTCATAAGTCGTGAATCTATTTATTTATTACTTCTTGCCTTAATTCATTGAATTACATGATAATTAATAATGTTGTACTTTTTTCTCCCAATATCTCTTTTGCCGCTTGCTCTACTGCTTCTGTGTCGTTGTCTAGCTTTCAATTTTAAATGTCATCTGCTTCGTGTGTTGCATTTTCAATGTTTTCCTAAATGTTAGCCATGAGTCTCTCTTACTCCTTCTTGAGTACGTTTCTGCATATTTCATTTGTTCTTCTTGTACTTGTGGTTTGGGCGTGGTTCTTCTGTCTGAGTCTGAGTGTTCATTGCTCCGCTGTAGCTTCTCACGTCCCTTTCGTGACTTCTTTGATTTTCTTCAAGGTCTCTTCCTGGTGCTTCTTATGATATTTTGTGTATATCTTAAAGGGGGAAATAGGTGCTGCTAACCAGCATGTATTTGGATACTGCGAATAGAGATATATGCTTTCCGTTACTTTTGGAGATTTCTTGTTTACTTTGGAGGCTTGTTCAAGGTCTATATGCCTCTTTTCTTCTTTTTTCAGCATTGGCATCCCCTAGTATCATTTTCATATCATATTCGGATATTCTGTCGTACGCTTCTTCTGGTTTATTAAAGACCTTTTCTTTTTCTTCAACGGTTCTTCTGTAGAGGCGTGAACGTTTACCAGGGTGACAATTCTAAAAGGGGTTTTATACGTCAATACGCATATCTTTTCATTTATTGATATGAGATCTATTTTCGCATTATACATTTTTTTGTAATCGCTAGGAATACCACTCCGAACATCCCATTTATTATTATTATTTGATATAGTACCAAATATCGTTGCTCTGAGATCCCTGTGGTTGGCCAGCGGACTTCTTGTATGGGTCTATGTCTATGTTATAATAGATCATTTCCTCCTTTAACTCTTGCAAAGCGCCTGGTTTGTATAGGCTTCTGACGTTCCAGGTAGTGATGGGAACAATCGAAAGATTTTGGCTATCGAATAAGTACTGAATGAAAATTTTCAACAGTTGAATGAACCATTCATTAATACTATCGATGCTTCTGTTTAAAGAGTTGTACAAGCTACAGGCGAGACGATTTTGTTGGGACCTCTTTGAAAATTAAAATATCTATTAACTAATTTTTACATCTCAGGAGTTTTCTTTCCTTGTAACGAATTTAATGTCTCGTAAAGTTGCATTTTTTCTATTGAATAAACAAACGATTGAAAAATAATTACTATTACTATTACCAGGGCATTTTTTATAGAAAAATGTTTTTTTTAATATCCAAAGACATAAAACCTCTTATACGTGTTAGATAATGAAAAATACTCGCTCATTTATTTCTTGTTCAAACAAAAAGGAGTGTTTACTTTTCAATCACACTAACAAATAAATAAATAAGATACAGATAACTACTACTTCCCCAGAAAACGGCTTTGCACACAGATTCGGCGTTTCTGGGAATTCTTTATAGTCAACGGCAGCAGCTGAAAAGTTTGCACTGAATACGTTCAAATTCCATTAAACCTGGTTGCACTGAAAATGTAACATCCAAAGATGTATGCAACAATAAAATCATAAATCGTAATCATAAAAATACTCAATACTTGCGAACTCCGAGAGAAACTGTTATAAACATTTATATCAACAAAATATACTTTTCATACACCTGACCACGCTGTATTTTTTGCTTTTTCTAAATTAAACCGCCGGTGGTGGGAAAAATTGCAAACTTTAGCAATTGTAAAAATTATGGAACCTTAACATTGTGAGCAAAACATGTTCAAGTGTGCCCCTCTTTGTTTACTATATCTCAACTCATAAACTTAAACTCGCTCCATTCTGCTGTTCCATCCCTGTATCTTTTATTTGCCTTTGTATCGATGAAATACACCTATGATATTTTAGTTTTATATATTTATTTATTTATTTTTTATTTATATATAATTCCAACACACTGCCAAAAAATTACTTTTGTTGCAGTTAAGTGACGCACTAAATCTTATAATGCTGTACAAAAGTTTTCTTTGCTAACAATTTAATTATTACGGTAGGACCGTAGAGCCCGTTCCAATTGATAAGGCGAAAGCAAAGAATACACAGTGGCATAAAGTGGGCGTTGTAACCTGTATCGCAGATAAATGAGCAGTGGCGTTCAGCAAGCATCTTCCCTTCCCAATAGAATTTTAAACTGAAACAAATTATTAACATTGCATTACGTAACACGTTATCTATTCTGAAATCAGTGATAAATAATTGTTGTTTAATTACCTTAACGGTGTATTTACTTAGCACATCCTAAAATCTGTAAAATTACGACGACACAATGAGCGTGTAGGCAGAACTATGTCTGCAAGTGACCGCCTTGTCTGAAAAAACGTTCGCCTTATCAATTGGAACGGACTCTACCAAAGTTTTTCTCGGTAATACAGTATAATCTACAACATTTTGGAAAAAGGTTGACTTCGGAAGTCAAAACATGTGTCTTTAAGTAAGCCCTATAATTTATATCATCTTCTACATTTATTTAATAATGTTAAATACGGAGCAAAAACTGAAATGTAGTTATAGCGAGAACCGCTTAGGATAGCCTGTACAGCTTGATTTGTTAAACATCTTAAAAGAATATTACATACGAGGCTTGTTCAACTGAAACCCATCTTTGATCAACTTAGCCTTGAAAACAAATGCAATAACCCAACGAATGTTTGTTAATGTTAGTAGTGTTTGTAAGCAACACATTAATAGGTTTCTGGTGTTTGAATGTGATTCTAACTTTTAAGACTTTGATTTTGAAATGGCGTTTTTTGTTGAAAATCCGTCCAAGTTTGATCAGCGTGCGGTCCTACAATTTTTATACGCTAAAGGTGTGCAGCCGTTGCAGATCCATGCACGAATGCTAGCAATGCAAGCAGTGTATCGAAATGCACGTATTGCATATCTCAACTGTGAAGGAATGGTGCCGAAAATTTAAAAATTGAAAAGAGGGGACTATGGATGAGCCGCGACCAGGTGCACCGTGTACTGCATTAACAGAAAACAATATGGCATGTGTGGAAGGCCTTATTAGAGAAAATCGTTGAATTTCAATTAGAGAAATTTCAGAAATTGTTGGTGCGAGTGTAGGACTGTCCATAGTATTGTGCGTAAAGTGGCTTTCAGCAAAGATTGTTCGCAATGGATTCCTCGTCTCTTGTCTAATGAACAAAATGCTTGCGAATGGGCGTATCTCTGCAACACCTCACAGACTATAGGCAAACTGGTGATGACTTTCTTCTGTCAATAGTTGCTGATGACGAAACTTGGTGCCATTACTACAAGCCATCCAGGAAGTTATCGTCGATGCAGTGGAAACATTCAAATTCACCACTACCAAGTTTAAAGTACAACCTTCCGCAGGAGAAGTGACGTTAATATTTTTTTTCGACCATGACGGACCCTTGTTAATAGGCTTTTTTAAGGAACCTGGAGTAAATGTCAATGCAAATCTATACAATACTTTGAACTTTGAACAAGCTTCATCAAACAATAAGACGGAAACGTCCAGGAAAACTTACACGTGGGATCATTTTGCTGCATGACAATGCAAGGCCTCATGCTATTAATGTAGTAAAAGAAAATCTTCAACGAAAGAAATCTATCGCCTTGCGATTTTCATAGTTTTGGACCGCTGAAGAAGGCGTTAAAATATCGGCATTTTGACTCTGACCAAGGACTACATGTTATTAAAATATATAATCCTTGCTCTGACGCAGAAGTACTGATAGCTGTGGAAGACTTCTTCAATTAGCAGCCAGAAGAATTCTATGAGCAGGGTATAAGTCGGTTTGTAAAACAATGGGATAGGTGCCTTAACTGTGACGGTAATTATTTGTAATTAAATTGTTAAATTTTTCGTAGAGCAAAGATGGGTTTCAATTGAACACACCTCGTAAAATCCATCTAATCTCTGCGAATGTTTAGTTATTCCTTCGAAAGTAAATATTTTAGGTTCAAGATTGAAACTAAACTGTACTCAGTTAGAGCCATATGTGTTCGTAGGCCCTGCCTGCCTAAACAGGGCCGTGTGCTTATATTAATCAATCCTTGGGGCGGACAAGGATTTGATCTTGATGTATTTTGTTTGCCAGGGCATTAATACTTAATCGGCTTATGCCTGTTAGCTGGTTGTGAACCCATACACACTAACGTTTAGCAAGACATTGCAGCTTGCATCTTCAGAGTGAATATAACACTGTAAAGGCAGACAAGCTACAGGTCGGTCCTTACCAGATAATGCTGGGTGTAATTCCCAAATGACGACGCGGTCTAAGCCGAAAGTAAATTGTAATATTGACAGTTCGAGAAACCGCGCAAGCCTCAAAGAATATATTTGTACTCACTTAACTATTAAATAATAGCAGTAAATGTTATAAACTATACAACTTATGTAAACACACATTTTGTTTTCCACAGTTAACCTTGGCGGAAATTTTGTTGGTCATGCTGTTTAAATCCATTGTTCCCAGTACCGCAACAGGAACAGTTTAATGCAAATTTCAGTGAAAGTATCGAAATTTAGAAAGTTCTTGCTGAATTACGAAAGTCTAACAAAATATTGCACAACTTTTATAATCAAACTCGATTTGTTACTAATTACCTGAAGGTGCAACCATTACCGCATTTACAACTGCATATATAATCAAAAGGAACAACGTCCATGTTCTATAATATACAAAAATACTCCATAATTTTCTAAACATACTCTATTCAACGAATCACCTTGTTTAAAAACCAACTACTTATTATATTAGAATTACCAATTGCAAGTAGAAGTTGCTTAATCATTAAATTTAAACAAGTCATTACAAACATTCATCTCTGTGCTACTTGTTTAAACGAAGGTTATTACGTGTTCTCGTATCATTCGCGTAAATCGTAAACTGTACAAAAACTTTCGTTCGTTAATCGCGGATAATGGAAAACCGGAAGTCCGATAGTCCTCCCTACAGCCCCGTCTATTCTGTTGTGCAAGAAAATTTAATTAAAAGCGAGTTTTCCCGACTGAAAGGTGAGTGATTTGGGCGTATCATTGGAATTTATTGGTTATGTTTGTGTGGAACGTAGCAGAGAACATGAATGTTACTCAAGTGGAAGATAAGATTCACTATTTGTGTTGATAATTAATATATAGTTTATCTCTAACCTATAGTTGGCAAGCGCATACATGCACCAAAAAGGAAAAATAAACGCGTGCGTCATAGTCTATTTTTTATACCCAATTTAAGGATAATAATTGTATTTTCTGGTATAAAGAAACTCACTAGCTAATACTGTTCCCATGAAAATCAAGATTTCAGTTCTAATTTTCATTGTAAAAAAAATAAAATGATAAATAAATAGACTATCATCAGTATTTAGAAATGGCTATCAAACAGGATGAAGATTTTAATGTAAACAAAAATTAGCAATCGTTAAAAATCAGGCCGGTAACAGAAGCAGAAATATCATTTAGTAATATACCTTTTACAACTGTAGCTAAAGTGTACCAGGGAGAGGGAGGGGCGTTATGAGAGTACACCATCCCCCAAGTAAGGTACATTTTAAATGAATAAATTATCACGTGAAGTTATAAATAGATTTGCAAAGACGTCCAAAGAAACAAATATTACTTTGTATAGTATATTTTTTGTAGCAGTACTAACAAGGGATTAGGCGATTACGCGGAACTGTATGAACTAAACTTACTACGCACTACTGTCAGCAGTCCCAAACCCTTGGGTTCATAAATTTCTCAACATAGAAGCTTTGGAAGCTTTAATAGATTACCACATTGTAAAAATCCATTGCAAATGATCTTGAACTTTGGGAAAGAGGTCTTTTAAAACTAATTTAACATTTATTTACATATTAACTATTATCTCCTTTCGTAATTACTTTTCTTATTACATATCGTATAAGTGAACTTTAAAGTTTAAGAAATGAATAATACAATACAACTATCATTTGGAACAGACACATTAAATAGTACTTTCAGTAATTTCGATTTTCGAAAATCACTGCTAGATTATTTGTTTCAGTCGTGCTAGACACAGCAGAATGAGTTGTCTTGTATTATTTACCTTGTTTTATTTCGATTTTCAGGAATAGCGCCGTATTCGCAATCACATTCATCTGTGATAAATTTATTAGCGTATTTTCAGTTTTTGATGTAATATTAGACGAAAATACTAGTTCAACTATTTTAGTGGAAATAACAATGTACGACGCTTTTAAGTACATATTTATAAATATCGGGTATCTCGTAAAAGATGAGACTGATCGACAGTAGTAATTTGGGGAAGAATTTGTTCCAAAAAATTTAAACTAATTTAGAGTTTATTTACATAAATCTACCTCTGTTATTGTTTGATTCCTTAAAATAAATAACCAAAGCTACTTCGTAATTTCCTAATATAGAATATGCCACTCAAAATCCATACAGCTATACCATTTTCATAAATAAAGTTACCTTCACACTAAAGGGCTGTAATCTTTTTATATATTTCCATTCTTTTTCGGTTCAGCATTAACAGTTGTTATTCTGCGTTCCATTTTTTTTTATTCCTAGTAATCGTCACATGTTCTTTTGTTCTGCATTGCGGCCGATAATCTACAATTCAAAATAATAGTACACAATAAAAAAAATACAGGTTTGATGCAGATTTTAAAAAGGGGAAACAGAAATGACGTAGGTATGTTAAACTGAGATGCCAAATTACGATGTTCCAGTGAATTAACGTATCAATCATTTATTTCATACAAAGAAAATAATCTACTGAAAATCGGTATTAGGTTCCGCAATTGCTGAATTTAAAGAGAAAATAAACTAAGTCAGACAAAACGAAAGGTAGAGGTGAGCGAAATGCAAGTCCTTAGAAAAATACTCAACAAAACAAGAAGAGATCACCAACCAGCACATACAGCAGCAATATAGCGTTATTCCCATAAGCGAGTGGATAAGAAATAGAAGAAAAGAGTGGGATGAGTATATATCAAGAACGAACAATCAAAGACTGGTCAAACTCTCAAGAGACAGATCACCAACAGGAAGCAGGAGTATAGGTAGACCAAGGAAAATATGGAAAAAGTACATATAAGGAAAATGGTCCTTGAAAGAATAGTCAACAAAACATAAGTGACAGAATTACCAACCAATGCATACCATATATGATATGACATTACTCCCATAAGCCAGTGGATAAGAAATAGAAGAAAAGAGTGGGATGGGTATAAATCAAGAACGAACAATCAACGACTAGTTAAACTTTCAAGAGACAGATCACCGGACAGAAATCGGGAGTATAGATAAACCAAGGAAAATATGGAGAAAGTACATATAAGAAAATGATATTACTTCCATGAGTGAGTGGGTAAGAAATAGAAGAAAAGAGTGGGATGAGCCTATATCAAGAATGAACAAACAGAGACTGGTGAAAGTCGCCAAAAACAAATCAACGACAGGAAGCAGGGGTATAGGTAGACGGAGGAAAAGATTGAGAGAGTTCATATAAGGAAAATGGTTTAAGACAAGCAAACTGCCCTCAAAAGAGAAGAAGAAGAAAAGAAAATGTTTTATAGAGAGAGGAGTCCCCATGGAACACCCTGTCCATTCCAACTCAAGTTATAAAAAAAAACACTTCTGAAAATAACCATCATCTTTAACTCTATGACTTTGCGACTTTCGTGGGGATTTTTATTCACAGCCTTTAACTACTTGTTCATTTTTCATATTGGTAATCGTTCCAGCCATACATCTTCTTGAATTAACAAATTTTCCTTAATTTCAAGGCGTGTAATTTTTGTTCATGCGGGTGTTCTTCTACTTCTACAGCCCCTAATATATAAAGTGCAGTCTCATATAAACGGCATTCGCCAAAAATAAGAAACAAATCTTTTATTTGAAAACTTATTACTCAAAATTAATAAATTGGTTGTCGACTTTAGTAGTGCCATAAGTAGGCAGTTGTTAATTATATTAAATAAAAAGTGATTTTGGTGACCGTGCCATATGTATATTTGGTTGCGGCAACCCGGCCAACCCTGTATACTGTATTGCAAATATTCGGATCAACGCCTGCTGAATGCAGTTTGGGCATTTAACTAAAATCCTATACACTTCGTGATTGCGAATTTTAATAAAACTAATGTAAAACGTAACTATAAACAATTAAAAATAAATTTTACATATATAGTAAAGTAAAAATAAGTGCAGAAACCGAAATTCAGTGTATATTTTAATTTATCACACCCATACGTAAACGTCCACACAATTTTTCTCGAAAATGCAAATAGACTGTTAAATAGAAATTCCTAATATCTACTTGAAAAATTCGCATTCTAGTACAATGCAATACATAATTTATTGTAGGTATGACTTTTAAATAATAATATCTTTCCTAACAAATTTGACAAAACACCTAGTTTATGTATAACCGCCAACCGACTACAAAATATTTTTTAAACATACGTTGCCAAAAAATCAGCTAATTTACTAATACATACAAAAAAATAAAAATAATAATTAATGTAATATTAAAATCGAAACAAGACAGATACAATCAATTACGAATAATGCTGCCATCGAGAACGAAAAATTTCTCATCTCGCCTCATTTACTAGAATCGAGACAAGAAGTTCTCAGCGAAACTCTTGCTGCTTGGAGACTGTATAGTGTGGTGCTTAAGAGATGTTAAAATCACATTAAAAGCATTTTAACGTCGTTTAATCATTTATTATCGGGACGTTCCTTTTTAATAGCTACTTTCCAGTTACTATAAAAGTTCGACGATGCCATTTCCCTATTTACAATAATAAAATGCTTTCGCTAATTTTGTCTAATGATTAATTGGATATCATATCACATGCTTACGATTCTGCCAAAAGCGGTTTAGTTTTCCAAAGTACCACAGTGGTACAATCTCTAAAACATCCAACTTTTTGAAATGGACTTGCTGTCGTTACTAGTATTTTACGAACATTTAAATAACTGATGTAGAGAATGTAAATAGGACTGGCTATCTAAAGAGTATGGCCCAAGGGATATACTACTTTTGTTGGTTTGTTTGCACGCTGCCGTACCTTGAAATGTCTCCTCTAAAAGTTTATCTGTGATTGAATGTGATTATTTCTACAAAAAGGAAATCCCCACTATCTAGCAGGTAGGACTTGTTACAGTTTAATCTTCAATTCTGGGGATGTTTCGTAGACATACACGTTAAACGATCACAAGTATTAGCAATGTTTGCAAAATAAATTTGTTAATGCAATAGAACTAACTGTGGAAGTTTAAATTTCATATACACAATGTTAAAAATTAATTCATTTAAGTCAAATAACCACTCAACAATAACTTTTTAATTGCTATTTTTAATTTTTATGGTACTTAAATGCTTGTGTATTACAAAAATTTTCAATGCTTCAAGTACTTCCACTTATCAGGTAGTAAATCACTACACGCACTGCGTAATTAAATTACCTATCGCTACCAATCGTAAGCACAATTGACCACGCCGTGATACTTAATCTCATATTGACTTGATATTACATCTGTAACTTCTAAAACTTGCCATTTCTGCCACAACAAAAATAATTGTTACCCGATTGTCAATAATTTCATGGGATGCCTCACCGCTAGATCAGAGATATTAAAGCTAAATGAGTGACTAATGAATCAACAAAAATTAAAAGCGGCCAATAACAGTAATTTTTCATGTAAACTCTTTTACACAAAAATATTTTATTGCTAAATGCCGCATTGGATGGAACTCTAAGAATGCTAAACACCCATCATTAAAGTTAGTTCTTTCAGCCATTCTGAATTTCTAGTTCTCCCTGAATTCGGCTCTACATTTTAGTAAAATACGTAATGTACATGCGAATTCTTCTTTCGCACAAGCGTCTAGTCGAAACGAGAACGAGACTGACTTTATTTCTCGTCTCGCAATTTCGAGGCGAGACGAGAATCGTATCATTTCGCGTATCGTCTCATCTCATCTCGCAGCAGAATTACCAGAAGGAATTTGATGAACAATCATTAACATGACAGAACCAAAGGAATAATACGAAATTACAATAAAGATATAGAAATAAATTAAACAAAGTCTAATTCGAAAATTACGATATTGTCATATTATATAGATTATCAAATTTTAATGAAAAAAAGCGTGTCACTATAGTGATGCCATGGGCAAATAATTTGAAACTAATATGGCGGCACTATCAGCTATTACTAGCGAAGCGTACTCCTAAATTAAAATGCACAACAATATTGCCTTTAAATATACTTTCTAACTCACACTATACAATTATTGCATTTACTGATAATTTATATCTACAGCATCAAATTGCGCACATAGAATCCAAGTTCAAACCCCACCAAACGGTGGCAAATATTATAAACAAAAAAATTTTTTTTTAAATTAAACTGAACGTTATGAAACAAAACATACAGTCTTTCACAAGAAACAAAATTCTGCTTAACATATCACATATTTACACTAAAAGTCAAGGATTGCACACTAATAGGCTTATTACCTAGCGCCGGTGTCAACCCTTAGTAGCAAAAATAGACAGATATTAATTTTAACATTATACGCTTAAATTTCCTTACATACGTACTTTTCTTAGACTAGAGAGTTGTTATAATAAATCAGATTCACAGAACGGTCGCGCTGTCACCATCTGTTTGTTAATTCTACCGCATATTTGTTAAAGACGTTAAGATGAGTACAGAAGACAGATTTACCCGACGACCCTTTCAAAGGATTAACGTAACCGATATTATTAACTGCTTGAAAGGGTAACCTGTTGAGGTACAATTTGTGCAAATAAATCTGATTTTTTTAAATGGCGTTATTATTAGCAAAAGTATCATGGAAATGGATCCCGCATAGAAAAAGAAAACAGGGGAGGCCCAGAACAAGATGGGATAACGGAGTAAAAAAGGCGATGGAACGATGAGATCTAAGTGGAGATGCGTGGCAGGATAAGAAAGAGTAGCGTTCGGGATGCGAAAGATGGCCAAGATAGCAGTAAAGAAGTCGCAATATTATTATTTATTCCGTCACTCGATCTTAAATAATGAAACATTACCATGATAGCCTCAGTTCCCCAATTATATAATCTTCAAGGTCACCTGCGTTAAACCCTATCGCTTTACGGATGTAAAATTGTCAGTAGTCGTATAACAAAAATACGCAATATCAAAAAAATTGAAAGAAGCAAATATCCCAAACGAACTAAAACATCTGTAAACCACGAAGGAGCGAGAAATTTAAATTATTACATATTTAACAGGTAATATTTACAAATAAATGCTGCTCTATTTGATTTACAACGCATTGTACTATATTTTCGTCTGTTCTACATCTGTTTGCATTCGGAATCGGAATTGTTATGTTTAAAACGAACTATTTAAAACGTGGATTATAATAGCAGTCATTTTGATTTATGCAAACGATTAAAACAATGTGACGTAAACATGTTATTTTACGTAACAGGGTTTAAATTATTTTAAGCAATTAATTAAATAATGCTAATTTATTTATTAATAATATTAAGTGGACAAACAGGAATTATAGTTTATCCGAATGAAATATAAGTTCTATTTAGGCAAATACCTACGTATGTCAGGTCTTCTTTTACGGTTTAACATTATTTCTAATTTTCAAAGAGTGAACATTTGTATATGTAATTATCATAAATCTTATCAGAAAAAATACGTTAAAATCAACACCATAAACATTTGTACTTTAAAATGAATCAGAACCTTAATTATATTTTTTACACTCTCTTCAGAACAATTATTTAAATCACCGTCGCACATATTTGCTCTCTTAAAATGCGATTGAGGAGTAAGATGTGTTTAAAAGTTATTCTTCGCACCGTATTTAGAAGATTTCTGTTAAAACTGCCCACATAGGTAATGCGGCAATTGAAATGACCTTTTCATATCCTAAGAACTGAAAATTTGTAGATATATTTCTTTTCGCGCCTATTAATTTAAACTATGTTAAAACCACCCCGGGCATCTCATTCCTTGAAATACATAATCTACTACTAAAACGTGTTCCGAAAACGAACCTATAAAAAGAATTCAGCAATATAAAAAATACAGCATGTATCAGTAGAAAATAAAGTAGGTAGAGGACCGAGAAATGCAAAATACAAAACTGTGTGTGTGTGTGTGTGTTAATACTAAATAGAAATTATCTCACCTACCAAATATTATTCTATTAGGTGCTTATGTAAAATTTTCAGGTACTTATTTCTTATTTTTCTACACAAACTTTAAACAAAGCGTGGAGTATAGCCCACGGGTTCAGACAAGTCTATAATCAATACTGAGTAAAAGCAGCGAATATGGGTTGATTCTGTCCATGATGAATTTTGTATAGAATCGATTTGAAGTTTCTTAAATACATATACAGGACGATTTATCCAAGACAAATCAATCTAGATAAACTAGTTATATTATAGGTGATTTAATACAAAAAATTATAGCAACCTCGGAACCACTGCCTACTAAACTTTGAAGGTCCATATAAATGCATCTCTTTCCTTTACACGTATTGTCTTTGAGCCTATTTCTGTTGAAACTTTCGTAGGGCTTAATATTTTTCGAGTTTTATTGTTCGATATATCGCCTAGTAAAGCAATAAATCGACGGTGAAATCTGATTTATCGAAATACCAACATATAGTGTTCGATAAATCGCTTGTCGGTTTCGATAAATCGCCCCGCTGATTGGTGATTTTGGAACTTTTAATCAATTCCCAATGTTTAGTGGTTTGAACAAAAATAATTGCAAAATTCATTTTAGGAACTACATATCCTGGGTGATTAAATTTAAAGCACATCATTGCACCCTGTATATCAGGGTCATTAGCTAATACAATTAATTTTTAAATGTATAGGTTGCGAAAGCCATAAGTAAATGCCACACAATCCAATCGGAAAAATTTGAATGTCGAGTTAAAAGTTTTTAATACAGAATTTAAATATTTTAATCAGTGCATAAACAAGATAAATGACGTTTTAAACATTAAAACAAGCGTTTGTTGCGTTTTATCATATTTTTCCAACCTTACTGTGCACTGCATTGTAATTATTAAAGGCAGAAGAGTAGTAGTAGAGTAAGTAATCAGATAGTCCTATGTTGTATAGGACTATCTGATTACTTTAAGTTTATAGCAAACTGTGCAGGCTCCTTATGTGCTCCTACTAATTGTGTAACGTGTAGCGAATAATGACAAACGAAATTGCAACCCAAACCATCTGTATAATGAGCTGCAGTTGTAGTTTGTCAGGGGTGTAGTCCTTTCGTATATGAATTTACAATGTGTTTGAGTTGACATTAGGGTGGAGCAAAAAAATCAAAAATAGATATTTGTTTTGTAATAGTTTGCAAAAGTTGCCTTTTGTTCCATGTAACATTCCTGCAAAATTTGGTTTCATTTAAAAAGTATCTTCTGCCCTCTACAAACCTTACAATTTCTAATATTTTAGATATTTGTAAACCAAAACACATTTTGTTGTCAAACTACTAGTAGAAAAATGTTACGTGTTTTGGGCCATTTTAAATACTGATAACATACATGCTAACTGTATGCCAGAATATACCAATACGTTTAACTAGCCATTGAGAGATGACACCACATTAGCGCCAATCAGTCACTGTGAAATAGAAGATTCGCGAATTTTACATTGCCTGTTTACTTCAGTTATGGTTATTTATTATTTGCAGTTGGTATGTGCTTTGTTTAACGTGCAGCTATTATGAAACTTCCATTTAACAGTATATTATTTTCTAATCAAAATGAGTCCGCAACTGGGGTGTTGCTGATTTCGGTCATATTAGGCCAAAAATCTCCCAACATGGATCCTCTGATTGTTGCGAGAGCTGGGCAATGACACAGGACGTGTTCTGCCGTCTCGTTATTGCCGTTGCATCCTCAACAGTTTGGGCTGACCGCCAGTCCCATCCTGTGCATGTGTTGATTTAGGATGCAGTATCCAGATAAGATACCCACAAGATGTCGCAAATTCTTTCGGGACACTTGCACACAAAAGTTGGCTGTCTTTGACGAGGGTGCAGTAATAGCAGCCCTTGCATGACAACAACTTTCAGTGTTTACCCATCTTCGTGTGAAGTTTTTTAGGGTTTCTTGGTGTAGCACAAAACTTAATGTCCTCAGGGATATAGGAATAACGGGTTCTGGTCCTCAAATAGGTTATTCGGAGGCCAATCTCACAATCTCATCAGCCTCCTCATTGCCGTAGTTTCCGTCATGTCCTTTCATTCATATAAGAGAAATGACATTATCTTGTGAGATATCGTCGAGAGCTTCACGGCACTGCAGTACCACTCCTGAGGTGATTTTCCAACTACCCAGGGTTAGTAAAGCGGCTGTGCTGTCACTGTAGATACCAATACGTTGGTTCTTGATCTGTCGTTCAAGAATTGTATTTGTACCATGCATTATTTCCACTACCTCCGCTTGGAAGACAATTTCGCCTACTGGTATACTGTGGCGTAGGTTTACGTCATCGGAGAAGACGCCAGCACCCGTTCCATGCCTTGTTTTAAATCCATCGGTAAAGATGTATGTCCATATGCTAGGGTTCAGCTTTAGCATAAACATAATATATTTTGTGCTTCTTGTGAACTTAATCTGATGGTTCTACCAACTTATCAATATATGTTAAAGTGTTATTTGTGGATAAGGTATGACTTGAAGGATAGAAATTTCTCTCACAAAGAACCTACCGTATATGAATTATCAGAAATAATAGATAACCAAATTGAGGTAATATGGAGAAGCGCTTCAATACCAACTGTGACTCATAATCGTGTGATACCAATGATCCGCAAATATCACGAGAAGTACCTCAGTCTAAGAAGGTATCCCGAAGTGAGACGAAACAAACAATTTGAATCAAAGGTCGATACTTTTCCAAATGAGGGAAAATCTAGATTGTTTGATATCGCGGTTTGCAAATGTAAGCGTTTTTTGTCTTGTTAATGTGAAAAGTAGGAGAAAGGTTTCTTTGAGGAACAAGACTTTCTTCTTGATCAACGAACAACAAGAAAAATAGCCATAGTTGGTATTGATGTAACCCGAAGCAAAAAAATCAAACAAAGGGAAGAAAGAAAACTACGAGAATATGAACAAATTGAGAAATATAAACGTGTAACCACTCCTGCTCAAACAAAACCTGTGAAAGATGATGATACTAATACTGACACCTCGTCTGCACCATCCGAGAATATATATTCTGGAATACAATTAGAGAAACACTTTCAAACTTGAACGTCTAAAGAAGATACGCAGTGCGCCTAAACGAGACTAAAATGCCAACTCTTGCCGTAGTTTGCGACCAGTATGGTGTCTCGGATAGATCTGCAGCAGCTATTGCTTCGGTAATTTTACAGGACATTGGTATCGTGACAGCGGCGGACATTCCATATTATTGATACAATTAAAGTACGCTGAGATCGACCGTCAAATTGCTCTAATGTCAAGCAGAAAAGACAAAACTCGAACTCAAGAAAGGCAGGATACAAATATTACCGAAGAACACATATCTCTCATCCAAAAGCCAGGATCTGTTTATTTAGGCCACATAACACTTGTATCTAGTTCAGCTAAAAATGTTGCTAAAAATGTATCGGACTTTTTAATTGAAAATGATACTGGCCTTATACAACTATTGCTAGTTGGATGTTAAGTTTCCTTGCCATGCTAAAGCAATGGAAAGATGCGTGAAACTTGTGACGGAAGCATCAACATCAGTTATTGGTCCCGAAGCCCAAAATGGATTTATATATGCAAGAATAAAATCACCTGAAATTATGCCCAGTTTTCCAACAAAAAAAGATTATAAAGTTGAAGAATATGGGGTGTAATTCATCAAAGAACATTACGACCTAGGAGTTATTAAGTTATTTACGAGTTAACAGTTAATTTTAAACGATTATATTAATATTAAGTATTTTTTTTAATTTCTGTGTTGTTTAGAAGTCTGTAGAGGGCAGAAGATGAATCCCGACAGCAAAATATGTCTTATCTAAATTGTTTATAAGATAATAAACCAACTTTTGATAGCTATTACATTACCGATTTTGGAAAACCTTAATTTATTCACGTTTCAATCCACGCTATTTGACATGCCCAAGAAATACCTTCATTATAAGAAAAAACAACTCAACTCCCACGAAAAAACTTCATCGCATGTAGGTATCGTCAGTATTTTGAAAGTACATCTAATTCTCTTTGTAATTACGTAAACTAACCTATAGACTATACAATAAAAAAATCTAAAAGTATCTAAAAATAATACTGGTTGCCGGTGCCTTACATGAACATCCTCATTTAAACACTAGAGGGTGATAAATAATAATTAACAATAAAGTAACAAATTAAATGTCGGTTTTTGTAGCACAGATTGCTTATTTATACAGTCCCAAATAATAAAGGGACGGGTCGCTAAACAAACGACAAAAACATGATTAGTTTATTAAAGTTGTCATTAGATGAAATGCTACTTTACGCGTATTTTGTCGTTTTAATTAATCATTAAATCTGAAGGGCTTCTTAATGTTCGTAATTGCTGGTGATTTTCCAATGTTTCCAGTTTTAATTGGTATATTAATGAAATCCACAATATCATATTATCAAATATTAGGTGACGGATAAATTTCGTTTTGAATGTTTTCCCTTATAATAATAAAAATACCTAAACAACTATGCAGAATATTTAAAAATTACAGTTACAAACTTGACTGGGTGATTCCCTAGATGAGGGCTCGACAACCTTTTCGAGGGATCGGGCCACTTGAGTAAGTAACAAATAGTGGCAGGCAAGTGTGGTGCAGACGTCAAACGATACCTCTAAGAAAAAGGTTTATGTTTTATAAGTTTAGGTATGAAACCAATTACGCTATCTTAACCCTTAAGTCGCGAGGTGGTATAATTTTCTATCCGCGAAATTCTGAATCCGCTATTGCGGGAAGGGCATTTGAGCCGGAGTGGCGAGGCTCCGGGTATATGCCCTCCATTCAGTGCCAGCTGGCGTGGTGATAGTCACTACCCTTCCGGTGAGTACCTGCGAGCTATCGGGGTTGTTGTAGTTTCTAGTATACCACGTCACAGATTCACTATTATACAATTAATTTTACGATTAGTGAAACCAACATAAAGAACTAATCAAACTGTGACAGGCGACAATTGGCCCTCTAGGCATAACATTTTTTTGCTCATATTACTAAATGACTTCCTAGGTAGTCATAATTTGATGTTACTCAATTTCATACAGTTTTGTTTAATTAAATCGATATTAAAATCAAGAACGATAAGAAGTAATGTAAACTGGGCTAACAAGGAAAGCGTAAACGGGTAAAGGTATATTATGACTGTTTAGCTAACAGAAACGGCTTATGCGATCATAAAAATATTTTTCTGAGAATCACTAAAAATTGATATACTGAACGCGGGCCGAACGAAATGTCCTAGAAGGACGCACGCTCCCCGTAAGCCGCGGGATGTCGACCCCTGCCTTAGATCATTTAGAAAAAGGTTACCGAAAGCACTTCGTTACGGAGTTACAGCTTTCTGAAGTAGATTTTTATCCGATCACTTTTTTTACAACCTCGACGATGGTAACGTAGTAATATTTACTAGATATTTTCGAACAGTTATACATTGTATAGAAGTGCTGTTAAACCACATGCGTAAGAAATATTATGTTTTCGGTTATTGTCTCAAAAATTTACGTAGTTTCCTATGAATATATATTTCGTTCGGGAAACATGAGAATCTAAACTAAGGGTTCTTATTATAAAGGTTTTTCACAATTAGTGTAAAAATCTATGGCATTTGGTTACTGAAATCATTTTAAGTATCAATGTCTAATGAACACAGGCCCTATTGTAAGCTTTTACGTAACTGAAGGGGATCAAAATATCAATGGCATAATAAATTCAAAATTTTAATACTGAATGGGATCTAACAGTAAAAGCAAGACTTCGAAAACAGAATAAAATAATTTATGTCTTGTATTAAATGCTCAAAATGTGCTCCTTAAGCTTCAATACAGGTTTGACACCCACAAAATAGCGAATCATACACTCAAAACATTAAATGGTTACACCAGCTGCTTCATATGCCGCCAAAGGTAAAAATCAAGAGGATATAAATCCCTAGATCTTGGAGGCCATACGACGCGCCATCTACATCCAATCCATCTATCAGGATAATGAAGATTTATTTATGCACTCACTAGCGTTCCATAATTAAGGAGAACACTATTATGCTATTAACACGTGCATTGTCGAATATTAAGTACAATTTATTCAAATATCTTATGAAGCCTATCTCTAAAAAACCTGCATATGTTCTGTATTTAAACAATGGTTTAAAGATTCAATTTTAAGCAACTGATTGTTGGAGCTGTTTTCTTGAAAGCTTTGCTTCTGTATACTTTCATAATTAATTTGAATAGGACCTACGCTTAGTAGACCTTTTTTACTTAAAATGGCTTCACCAAACAAATAGCAAGGTTTTTTACATTAGTTGTGAAACACCCTATTACGTAAATTCAGAATATTTACTAATTTCCATACCAACGGCTTACTCAGACACTCCTCATCCAACCGAATTAAGGAATGATACCTTTTATAGGGTGCGTCTAAAGTAGGTTGCACTTGGTCCAAAAACATGAAAAATACCACTTTTGGTAACTTACAGATGCCAATTAGTATCTCCATTATGATTATATTGAACTAATATTGTATTTTCCTTATTTATTAAAGTTAAAAACTGAAACCTTAGACCTTTGTTATGTGTGAATATGAAGACGCGTCATTCCATATTAAACATCAGTTTCTTAACTAGAGGGTTACTGAAGTGACTGATAAGCTAATAAAATCAGCGTTTTCTATTGTCAACATAAGTACGTTAATATGCCACCTTTCTACTTTTATATTTCTAACTAGTAGACTCCATATCAAAAATTGATATAGAGTGAAAAAATCATAAGTGAACTGATCATCATCATCTGACATGGAGCTGACTCGAAGGTCGATCCCGGATACGCCAGGCCCACCCCATGCCAGTAGGTGGTTATGGATGTAAGGGATAGGGTGGGATCGGGTGGGGCATTGCAGAACGTTAGCATGTCTGCAATGCATACCGCAAGACACCGCTGCTGCAACACCAGGTAGTTAGTAAGCTACGCATCAATTGGGTTTTGAGTACGTAACCGAGACCGTTATGCGATTATGCATTTGAACCTAATAACTTTGGTATCAAAGTTTCACATTGTTGTTATTTCACATCTATCTATTGTTCTAAGGTTACTGATTGCACATCTCGAAGTTTCCTAATAACTAATAACCTGCTTAATAGGTATTCCCTAACTAAGTTAAACTGTCCGTTATGCGATTATGCATTTGACCCTAATAATCGTTAGTATCAAAGTTTCACATTGTTCGTAAGTCTTAGCTATCCATTGTTTTAAGGTAGTAGAGCGCTCCTATCTCAGTTTCCTAATGACTACTTAACTACTTAACAGTTACCGCACTGATTACCACTACGTTGGACGGTCGTTTCTGGATTGTACGGCCTTCGTATCCCTGACCTTGCCCTCTGCAGTTGACAGCTAGATATCCCTCGTTTTCTTTCCCACTGGTACTTGTTTCGTTCCTTCTCCTCCCGTCTTACTCCTTCTTCGTCTTCGTTATCCGGTTCTTCTTCAGTCGATTCCTGATCGAATTCTTTAATCAGTGCGTATGCTCTTAGTGCCTCTGTTCGGATATCCTCTTTTCTTCGTGCCCTGTCCTCCCATGACTCGTTAGGTATGCCGGTGATTTGGATGTCCCTCTCCAATGATGCATTCCACGCGTAGCATGATCTTCCGATCCTCTGTTCTTCTGTTTGCATGGCCTATGCTTGCTGTAGAGGGTGGTTGGCAGGTCTTCTTAGAATATGCGCCCAGTATTAAATTCGTGATGTAGTGAGCCGTGGCTATGGTGGAGTTGTAGATTATCGTCCTTATTTCGTTTGGTAGTTGATGTTTTGTAGGAGAGAGAGAGAGAGAATCATAGGTGTGGCTTGGTGTGCTTGGGTATGCAGGAGCGCTTCTGTACTTCTTATATTTTGCCTCTGCTACACATGTCTTCTAGGGAGCGAGGTAAGGCATCGGATCTGAGTTTACTACGGTTAAATAATTCCTCCAGTCTTAAATGTGATAAAAAATTGTCAATGGTAGTACAAAACTAGGGTAAAATCAACATGCGTTTATGATAGCTGTGGACTCAATTTACTGACATTTTTTACCTTATTATTAATTACCATCTTTTAAAAACATAATGTACGCCCAATTTTCTTAAAATCAAATCAGTTCAAGACTCTTTAACCATAAAATAAATATTTCATGGTATAGGTACTATACGCACTATCTTTTACACTCATAACAGTTCTCTCTGCAGCGTTTAGGTAGACAGCCCTAAGCCCCAGAAAGGATAGAGAACAGAATGTAACAGTTTGCCGATGTAAAATGTTACATTTAATTTTGAATTACCAGGTCAGTTTATGGTCCCTTTAAGAAGTCAAAATAAATATCTATTGAACTCCAACTAGTTAAATTTCAAGCATCCGCGTTTTGTATCTAATGAAGTCATCTCTTCGGGATTAGACCGCGTCGTCATAGGACTGATGCTGACGTTTCGCTAACCATTTCAGACAGCATTGTCAAGGCGTAGAACTATATTTCAGTAGTTTTTTAATAACTTGAACGTATAACAACAAGTCTTTAGGCCTATCATTTTCCGAAATCTAAAAAAAAACTAAAACCCGCCACAGACAACCTACGGCGATTAATAAAAAAATATTTAAGTCTATGTGTCTTTCTATCATCTAACAGAGCTTTACAAAAATGCCACAACTTTGGACTTCGCCATTGTCACAGTGGTCTTTACTTAAACAATTTTATACCTTAATTAAAATCCTACCGCGTATAAGTTTTTAACTGACTAGCAACATACAGTTTTTGAATAAACGGCAGTTAAATTAGAAATCTTTAATCATCCTAATTATCTTACTTTTAAAGCTAGGGAATTCAGAAAAAACATTCTATCCTAATTTAAAAGCCCTACTGGATTTTCTACAAGTATTTTTTAATGTTACAAAAATCATGTAGGTATAATAAACCTTTCCGTTTCCAAATTTCTACGAAAAATTTTTTGAATTAAAAATTTATTGTTGTACTGCAAATTTTATTGCAATTGTCCCAATAACTACATTTTGTGAAAACCACAGTTTCGGTTTCCTGAAAGTCCAAAACGCGTATTTTTCTAAAAAAAATCTCAGTATCAAACATTTTCACACAATACACTGCCACACTGGAAGTATGAGAAAGTAAACAGTAATCGCTTTGACTAATCATTTGAATTCAATACATACGTTTAATCAAATACTTTAATACTCATAAAGTATTTGGTTTTACGCAATTCTTTTAGTGAAATAGTGCGTGTTCATTCTTTGTATATGTAGAAGAGGGAAAGTTCGCTTTAGACAAACAATCGAAATTTTGTGTGGAACTAAAACGAGTAAAACAACAAAGAAAACGGGCTCGTGGAATCGTATTATGAAAATTATTTACTACCTTGTGAGCAATTTACCTTCTTTATGTCGCAATCCCAGCACAATAATAATAATTAAATCCTAGGCAGGAAACCGACAAAGCCTGCAAGGGAAACCTTTGATTTATTATCAAATTTTTATTGTTACGTTTTCAGAAAACTATATAATTTGAAATTAATCATTTGCATTAATATATGATGATGGAAATTAATTAGGAATGATTTTCAGATTTTCTATCCTAAATTCTTACCATTTTCTCAATCACTACTAATTAAAAAAACATGCAGAACGATTGAATAATAATATATCTACGGTAATAATATAAAATGCTTAGGTATTTTAACTACCTTTGTGGTATTTTAGTAGATCATTAGATAAATATTTAAAATAAATACCAATTGATAATATTACGGTAATAAACACAACCACTATCAGAAAATTATGCCTTTTAAAAATGTATATCCCATACTGTTTAAACAACAAATAAAATAGGCATTTCTTCTAAAATTTCTAATAAAAATTTTACTTGCTTATTTCTTTAATTTAAAATTATTACTAAATTTAATATTTTTGAACACAGGGCAATGTTACTTGGAACATGCAGGAGCCACACTATATTCTGAAAAGCAAATATCAAAAACGCTTTCGGAATTAACGGACAATACGTTTGGAAATCCACATGCCAGAAGTATTTCAAGCAAACTCACAGAAGATGCAATTGATCAAATCCGATATCAGTAAGAATACCATAAATACAATTAATAAAATAAAAAGATTTTTTTAGAATTTTGCAGCATTTCAACACTCATCCTGAAGAGTATACCGTCATATTCACATCAGGCGCAACAGCAGCTTTAAAATTAGTAGCGGAAACGTTTCAATATGAAAATGGTCAAGCCGAACATGGAACTTTCATGTACTTAGAAGACAATCATACATCAGTACTAGGAATGAGAGAATTCGCACAAAATTCAAAATCCCTTTCTCACGACGATGCATTCAAGATACTTTCCAAAGAGAGAGAATGCGACTATGAAGGTTCGAAAACCTCAAATTCTCTCTTCGTCTACCCAGCACAATGTAATTTTTCTGGTACAAAATATCCTCTAAGCTGGATAGAAAAGATACATAAAGGGGCATTAAATAATCAAACTAAACCACTAAATAATTCAAATTGGTTTTGTATGTTAGATGCAGCTTCTTACGTTGCCACAAATTTCCTAGATTTATCAAAATATAAGCCTGACTTTGTCTGCTTATCATTTTATAAAATTTTTGGATATCCAACTGGTTTAGGAGCCTTGTTAGTAAAGAATTCTGGTGCTCATGTACTTAAGAAAACATATTTTGGAGGAGGAACTGTGTTAATGGCTTTAAGCTCAGAACGTACACATGTTCCCCGAAAAGTTCTTCATGAATAGTAAGTATAATAAATTATAAACTGTAAAATATTATTTCAACTCGCTTTTGCTCAAGTAGATTTGTAATGGGCCTTTTGCCATTTTTTTTGGTTATCAGGTACAGTATTTCACCATCGCACCAAACAAAATATTCCTCTTATTTTCTACATGTATTGCTTCTTCTTCTTCACCTTATCCGTATGCCGTATAGAGCGTCAGATTTGTGTTGTATTTCTTAACCCTGTACCCACTTCCTCCTCTCCTTCCGATTCTAGGTGTTTGATTCATTGTGTTCCCCCTCTTCTTTCCCATTTCTACTATCTCATCTATCAACGTCCTCCTTCGTCTACCCCGCCCCATTATCTTATTTTTTCCTGCCTCCGTTATCCTCCTATACGTATTGGAAACATGCAAAAATACGTGAAGATAAAACCGGACATAACTATGAAACTCATTTACATTTAATCGACATATTTTCTACTTACTATTTAAAGCATAAGGCTGGGAGAATATTGATGTTGCTTCTGGATTGAATATTTTTAACTCATTATTCTGTTACTTTTTTATATTCTGCTTTTTCTTCCAACAACGCTGGATAGGTCTTGGCTTGCTCTATTATCTTCTTTCAGTTTTTTCGTTCAACAAGTCATTTAAAAATTAATAATATCCCCTTTTCTTAGACCATCCAATAAGTCTTTTTCCAATCCGTTTGTGTTGTTATCGTTGTTCTTTGTTTGTTATTTATTCATTTGAGGTGTCTTAGATAAGCTATCCCATCGTGCTACATCTTCACATCCTATCAGACAGTTTACATCATACTTCATTTTAATTGAGTACCATCTGTCCTAGGTATATCCGCCGCAGAATTTTACTTTCCCGCATTCGCAGTTGTTCCATCCTTTTATCGTTCATAGCTCACCTTTCCCATCTATACATGACACTTGCTCTTATCATTTTTGATAGACTTTTAATTTGGTCCACGTGTTTATTATGCTTGGTGTAAATAAATATTGATATCCATAAAAGCTTACTGTATTACTAGATAAATCTACTTTGCAATTGCTTTCTGTTGCTATAAATTAAATAGAAGATGCTGAAAGTGCAACCACTTGTCTCACACCTCTATTCATCTCAAATTTCTCGCTTGAAATTTTGTAGGGAACACCATGTTCATAGAGTTCATTCAACATTTTCGTTCTATTCACTCGATAACTTGTTAGAAATCTAAAAAATGAGCTGTTGATATTATATTCATACTCTTTTTTCTATTTGGTGTATACTGACTATTGTTTACCGCTGATTGGTTGTTCCTAAACCTACGCGGTAATTGCCAATAATTTCTTCCCTACACATATACCTAATTCACTTCTGCCATATAATAAACACGATTGAATTCTATGCCACAAAAGCATTGAGCCATGGTGATTATTACATTCTACCCTACTACCTTCCTTATAGGTATAACAAACAACTTATTCAATTTTCCAATCTGCTGACATTTTTTCTTTTTACCAGATTCGCTTTATACATTGCACATTTTTCTCGATACTCTTTACCATTGCCTATTTCAAGGTTAATATTGTTGACGTATACGTCCTCTTTGCTTATATTGGCGACGTTAACATCACATTTATCATATCTATTACCTTACGTTTTTAAATCATCATCATCATCATTGACAGCGTCTTCGTCCCACTGCTGGGCATCGGCCTCTTCTGTGCCACGTGTTTCTTCTCAGACACATTTTTCTCGAAACTCTTTGCCATTGCCTATTTCAAGGTTAATATTGTTGACGTATACGTCCCATTTGCTTATACTGGCGACGTTAACATCGCATTTATCATATCTATAACCTTAAGTTTTTAAATCATTATCATCATCATTGACAGCGTCTTCGTCCCACTGCTGGGCATTGGCCTCTTCTCTGCCACGTGTTTCTTTTCAGAGCTGAGGTAGAAACACGGGGGCCCTACAGTTTAACGTCAACTCCGAACCTCAGAAATTCCAGAGAAGGTTTTTAGCATTAAGATCCCACGGTTGCAAGCCGAATTGGGAAATTGTGTGTGGTGGGTTGCAGACAAGATTTTTATAAATCTGCATAGTACTGCTTAAGTTTCGAACCCGAGCCAGAATCGACGTATTATTCAGAAAGCGACCGCTCTACCAACTGAGCTACCACCACACTACATTTTTAAATACAGTACTAAAAGTACCAAAATTATTATTATTATTTCATAAAATATTAATAATTTCTTTATATACGAGTTTTAGGACATTAAAAATTACCGTTTATAACACCTTTAATATTTATTTTTCCAGTTTTGAAGATGGCACTCTTCCATTCCTTTCAATCATAGCTCTAAGACACGGATTTGAAACCTTTAAACGATTTTCCTTCTCCATGTCTGCCATATCACATCACACATTTAATTTGGCTCGGTACATTTATCAATACTTACTTATGCTTCATCACGGAAATGGGAGACCAGCTGTTATATTATATCACGATACCAATTACGATGATGTTAATTACCAGGGAGGAATTATCAACTTCAACTTATTAAGGCCCACTGGGGAATACATTGGATATGCAGAGGCGAGTTAAAAATTATATATAGTTTTTGATTTTCTAAAATAAACCAAGTATTATAATTATTGTAGGTCTTACACATATCTAATCTATATGGCATTCATCTACGCACAGGCTGTTTCTGCAATCCAGGAGCCTGCCAACGCCATCTAGGATTAACATCGGATGATGTTAAGCATCACTTCAATGTAAGGACTTTATCACCATTCAATATTAAATAATAGAATATTTTTTTTAGTCTGGACACGTTTGTGGAGACCAAAATGATCTAATTGATGGTAATCCTACTGGATCAGTTCGCATTTCATTTGGGTACATGTCTACAAAAGAGGACGCAGACACATTTTTAAATATGATTGAGGAATGTTTTATCATGAAACCTATCATAAGGAAAGTGCCTTCCATGTGGAGGAATTTCCAAGAAACAGCTCTCAAAAAATTTACATTTACATCTGGTAATGGTTGTGATCAACCAATATCAGAAAACCTTAGCAGGGAAGTTGATGGATATACCTCTAGTAATAATTATTGCAACCAGTTGACTAAATGTAATATAAATAGTAATTTTACACAAGAAGGTGTGCTAGAACAAATATTTATATATCCGATAAAATCTTGTGCTGCATTTCGAATAACCGAAAGTTGGGAGCTGACAAATACAGGTTTTAAATATGATCGACAGTGGATGATAGTCAATGCTAATGGAGTCTGTGTTACACAGAAACATGATACCCATTTGTGTCTCATACAACCAAAAATAAATTTAATCAAAAGTATGTTAGAGCTGCATTATGAAGGTAAGTACAGAGCTAGAAAAATAGTATCTGCGAGGGAAAATCAAGAAGCTATTTTGCTACATAAATTTAAGTAAACCATTTAGAATATGTGTTTGTCTAAAGAATTTTGAGGAACATTCAAAATAATTTCTATAATTTTGTTTTTAATTTTAATAAAAATTGTCATAAGCATCCAGTTTAATCTTCTTCTTCTTTCTTAACTTCTCCGTCGGAGGTTGCTTATCATAACGGCTATTTTTATTTTTGACGTTGCTGCTCTGAATAGTTCAATTGATGTTATTCCATACCACTTTTGCAGGTTGCGTAGCCAGGAGATTCGAGGTCGGCCTACATTTCTATTTCCTCGGATTTTCCCTTGCATAATTAGTTGTAATATCTGGTATTTGTTATTACGTGTAATGTGTCCCAAGAATTCGAGCTTTCTTTTTATGATCGTATATAATATTTCCATTTCTTTATTAAGTAATTCAATGTAGCACTTCGCTGTTTTTCATTTTAGCAGTCCAAGGTGTACGCCTGTAGACCCACATTTCAAGCTTTCTATCCTTTTCGTTGTTTCTTTATTTAATGTCCAGCTTTCTACTTCATATAACAGAACTGGGAATACATAACATTGAACCATTTTTAATTTTACTTCAAGCGCTAGATCGGGTGCAGTTAACAGTTTCTTCATCCTAATAAAGGTTAGTCCTGGATCCTAGGATTAGGATCCAGTTTAATAAAGAGCAATATACTACAGTTACAGACCACAGTTAGTTTAGAAACTTCCCAGAAGTAGTAACTTCAAATATCAAAAATAAGGAAAAGCTCAGAGGCGCTACTAATAAAATTTAATCACTATTACCCATTACATAACTATCAAAAAATGCATATACATGATGTATTACAACAAAATCATTTTCTTGTTGAAGGAATGCCAGCGATATTACTTCCGTTAAATGGAAATTCAAATGAAATTAATTCTGCTTGGCCCTTAAAATGTCAAAGTAAAGTATGTGGAGACCGAATTCAAGGTTGGGACTGTGGAAATGATATTGGAAACTGGCTAAGTAAGGCTCTAGGATTACCAGGCTTAAGACTTTTGAGACAGTGCAGCAATTCTAATGAAGCAAGTAGGAGTTCCAAACATGGTACGGTTTTTATTTTAAACTTGTTGCTCAACTATTCAAAAAAGCTTTTGTCTATATTAAATTTGACTATAGATAAATACAAGAGATATGGAATTTAACCACTCCACTTATAAATATGTACAATGCCTGTATTTTTTTACTTTGTTGATTGGAAAAATAATTATTACACTCAGAGCTGATAATTAAAGATTCAGATTTTCCACCAACTAAACCTAACATTAAAATAAAAACGGTTTACGTATACACGTTATGCATCTACACATACAAAAACAAATCCTTGGGAGTATTCTCGATAACTAAAACTATTTCCAGAAGGAAGACCACAATTGTCTTTAACAAATCAGGCCCAGTTTTTATTAATAAATACCGCAAGTGTTCAATGGTTAATGGACTGCATTCCTGAAAATGAATTCAATAAAGATCTTCAAGCTTTGATCCACCGATTTCGTCCTAATTTTGTCACAAAGTTTGAACAACCTTTCGCAGAAAACTCCTGCATACAAATGAAAATTGGAAACCTTCTATTTACGGTATGCTACAGTAGACTCAAATAGTTCAGCAATTTTTCATAATTATATTAATAATTATCTCTTATTTCAGTGCGACAGTCAATGTACAAGGTGTCAAATGATTTGTGTAGACCAATCCACTGGAGTAAAATCAGTTGAACCTCTAAAAACTTTGTCAAAGGAGTTCAATGGAAAGATAGCCTTTGGAATGTACTTAAGTAAAGCAACATCAAAATATAATTGCAAGCTTAATGTCAATGATCCTATAATTGGCATATCCAGCTGTAAAATATAACTATGAAAAATTATTAAATAAAATTCATACAACCAATCAATACATGTCAACCTACCCTTAAAACAGGAATGCGTTGTTTAGCACAATAAATGGATTTGACACTGAAATTATTTATCAGCGTTTTTTTTTTAAGTGAAGCTGCACAAATTAGTTTATTTCCCATATCAAAATTCAAAAATCTTTCAAAAAATTCATCAAATAGGAAACGCCTTTTCAACCGATTAACATTTTCAAAGTTCTATGCAAGATGTACTTTTTCATAAATGTATTAAAAAATTATGTCTTATTTTTGTGTAAATATCAACATATAACATGTCAATAATTGGTGTAGACCAACCCACTGAAGTAAAATTAGCTGAGCCTCCAAAACGGTTTACCATAAGAATTAAAAAAAATACTACTTTGGAATATATTTTACTATTAATGCAGTATCAAAATACGATTACAAACTTATTGTATTATATCATATTATTGATATATTCAAATGTAATATATAACTATAAGAAAATTATAAAATACAGTATAAGTACCTATATAATATACTATCGTGTTAGGTGTGATTGATATATCTAAATATACTTCTTAAAAGCATACAGAATGTTTACATTCAATGCAATAAATGGATACAACAATATAAAAAAAACTTTTGAGTTAAAAGGTTTTTAAAGAAAAACATGGCAACCCAAATTACAGCTTATTTTTTCTTGAAGCAAATTTCATCAATCCCTCAAAGAATTCATCAGAGCGGAAGCACTCCCTCAACTTATCACATTCTCGATTGTTAGTTTTATGCAAAGTGTCTTTAAAATTTGCATTAACCAACTCCTTTGCAATTTTTACAGACTGCACTGACAACTTTCCATATTCTTGAAGTTTTTCAAACAGTTTGTGTAAATTCTCATGTGGGATCACTTGTGCAACAAAACCAAACTGGTAAGCTTCTTGGGCAGTCATTTTATGGCCCAACATTAACATTTCGCTTGCCTTACTCCTTCCCAAAATTCGAGGAAATAGAAAACTGGAGCAGCCTTCCGGACATAAACCCAAATGGACGAATGGAGTCGTGAAAGTAGCTCGATCAGATGCATATACAATATCACATATTCCCAGAGTGGTTACCCCTGCTCCCACTGCAGGGCCGTTTACTACAGCTATAAGCAGTTTAGGATAGTTAATAAATGCTGCAAAAAATGCTTGCACTAATTTAAGAGCTTCGTTAATGATTTCATCAAAATCCTGTTCAGAATTATCCATTTGTACACCTATGTCGTTACCACTTGTGAAAAAATCACCAACTCCTGTTAATATTGTTACCACTATTGAGTCGTTCGTTGCATCTTCATTTAAAATATTTGTTATCTTCAAATACATTTCTTGACATATGGCATTCTTCTTTGTTGGTCGATTAAACTTTATTATGCGCACCCCATTTTCTACCATCGTCAATATGTAATCATTTACAGTATTGTTGGACATTTTTACGGTCAAACTTTTTTAATAAAAAGCGCTTACGAATTGCGTTCATGAAATGTGCTGAATAAAGGTGCCCCAGATATAATAGTATAAAATACAAAAATATATGTATATTATTATCTGAACAAATTTTTGACAGACTTTGAACTTAACCTAAAAAAACTATTGAAACATCTTATAACAAAGTTATTATTGTGTAATAGACTAGCAAGTGACTCTGTCATATCGTTTCAAAACAACACGAAATTTACTATAAATAAGAGTCAAATAAGTATTCACCACCACATTCAAAATTAGCGGGAACAGGAAATAGCACAGATCATATACACAAATACAGTAAGGTTGATAGTGTCTAAAGGTACAGTAATTTGAAAAATGAAAACGAGTAATAGTAGTTTTGGTTGATTGTGAATGGCGAGATTTTCTGGACCTAGTCTTCCAAGCATATCTGGTCATTCCATATCAAGTCTGCTTATGTTTGAACCTTCACATCACCGATTTTAATGAAATTGTGAAAATGTGGTTATGTTGTGTTGTGTTATTCTATCCACAGATAACAAATAAATAACATATATCAATTTTTACTTTCACAGAAGCACTAAAATAAAGAAAATGATATTCTAAACCAACGGTTTTTACAAAATATATGTATATATAGGTACTTCACTGGGATTTTGTTTATTAAAAAAATAATTGGCTTATTTATTTTTATTTGGAATTTTTAATAGTTTATCACGGTAACCCTACATATAAGAATAACAACCACGAGAAGAAATGATCAGACGTTTAAGGAGCGCAACAGCCTTTCAAATAAACACTTTTGTAACAATATTCGGATGCGAAGTGTAGCTCAGACTTTGCTACTAAACTAGATGGCAACAAAAATAAAGCCTATTAATTCCAACATTTTATCAGTTTGTTGGAACGGTTTGAGCAAAATTATTTCTAAAAACTGTATGTAAATGTACTTGGGCAATGTTATTACACTGCTACCATATAAATATTTAATAAAGTGCGCTGTGAATAATTATTGCTGCCTCAAATGGAGCATATGTGTATATCCTACACGGTAGAGTAGATATAAATTTGTAATTCAGTTCGTAAGATATATTAATAAATTATTGTGGGTAGCTATTGCTGTTTATTACCGTGAAACAACATTATCTGTTAACTTTTGTACCGAATACCAGTTGCAATGTTAGAACATTTTGCAAATAATGGTTACATTTTAATACATAAATTATTTAGTTAACTTACCTGCCTGCGCCCGCAACTGCATGTAAATTACATTAATAAAAAATAACAATAACAAAACTTCATAAACAAACCGAAATAATGAAACTCATGTGTTTCGTCAGACAATACGCTACCTTGGGGTTACATACAGTAGGTATACAGTTGTATGCATAGGCGCCAACTATGTTAGAGCTTCGAGGCAGAAATCCCTCAGAAAGATTTCGAAAGAGCTAAGGCCCTTTTACTTAGGTAACTGATGTATTCACTTACTATAACATGTGTGGAAATGGTTATAGGCAGTGCTTTTTTTGGAAAAAAAAGGTGGTGGAACGCTCATCCCATTACTAAAAAAATATATATATACAACGTGGTCCAAACATCAAATTTTACGAAATTCTTTTAAACTTTTAAAATCAATCGAAAAAAGGTGGTGGAACGCCGTTCCAGTGCGTTATATGACAAGAAAAGCACTGGTTATAGGAAAGCAAATTATAACAAAAATATCCAACATTCCTTAAACATCAAGAATAAAAGAATTGCCCTCACCTTCTGCACGTTATGGATTGGCGTCTTGCGCTCAACTGTGAAGTATGGACAAGCAATAAATTAGTCCTGTATATGTTTACATAACTGGTTAAAAAGAAAACTTAATACTGCAGAACCTAAATTACCACGTTTTCGTAAAATATCATAAATTTACAATACAACTAGTCAACCCACTATCTTTAACTAGCTTCAAGATACATATATACAGATCAACATTATATGAAATTATAAATACATCAATGACTGCTTTTGGGGACATGAGCAGTAGTATTATATTAATAAAATTTTATCAGTGTTCAACTTTACTTGAAATTAAATTGCAATAAATATTTACTTGAAAGAATTTAACATGATCTTTACTCTCTTTAAGTTACTCAAATCACTAAAAGATGGATCGACAAGGAGGTGACATGTCGATGTCGAACGTTTTGCTAACACCAAAACTTTATTTTAGTGTGCTTATACAGGTACTTGTAACATGCTTGCTTGCTTGCTTGCTTTGAAAGAGCGAGATCTAGGACGCGGTTTTCCAAGCATCTCTTTGCACTCAGGCCATAATTGGCTCATTATAACTAAGAATTTTGCCTATCCTCCAGTAGTGATTTTTAACGTGTCACACATCACAGTGGCACGGCACCTACAGCTTTACTTCTTATCCGCTAGAAAAATCTCGCCGACCTCAGCCAGGTTCGAACCCGCGTCCCTCGGGTCTAAAGGCAAATGCGCTAACCACTAGATCACCGAGGCCGGCGTACTTGTAACATACGAAGAACTTCTAACAACTAAATAGGGGGTTATTTAGATACATTATTACTATGATAATTTCCATCATTTTCTATTAACCAATAATAAGTCTCTATTTTGAATTTATCCACCAATTAGGCTGGTATTATACTGGTAATACCCCTAGGGAAATTACCGGTATAATCAACTCGTATTGGTTCAAATTTCGAAATAGAAGACATTCAATTGGTTGACAATGACATAAGTAAAAATGTCAGATGTCAAATTTATTTTATTCGCGAAATTCTCTGAACAAATACCCCTCGTTCAGGCATATATCCTTAAAATTTTTCCTTGCTGCCTTGCACGCGTGTTTGTTGCCCCTAAAAACTGCCCGCGCGCTACGCGCTTGGGCAGTTTTTGTTGCAACAAATACTTGTGCGACAGCGCGGAAAAATTTTCAGTAATATGCCTGACACTTGGGATATTGTATATGACAATTTCATTAAAATCTACTTGTGTCCTATAATCTGTGAAACAGAAGGTTAAGTGAGCAATTATAATATTGATGTACATGATTGACGAAATTTCCAAATACATCCCCTTAATGTTCTCGGTATCTGTACGAATTTTAAAGGTGTGCAAGGTAATTGTGAAAATCATGTACATATATAATAGGTATAGTTGCTCACTTAACCTTTAGCTTGACAGATGACGGGACACTAAATTAGATTTGTGAGATGTATGCCACTGAAAATTGTCGAAGTAATAAGGCATGTAAATTATCCTTATTTTGATGAGAGAAACCCTCGGTACGTGAAAACAACTGTTGTGAAAGTACTGTAGTAAGTGTAAGACAGTACGACAACTTTGGTCTGTTCTCCTATTGGTAACCCTATTTGGCGAGTGTAAACACTACTTTAGGTACGTTCATTAGATAAATGATACAGAACTGACAGCCACTGACAGCAGCATTGGAATGTGTTGAATGGTCAAGCAAATTTAATTTTTGTAAGTAACAAATTCCACCCTACAAAACTATAAATTCAAAATGGCAAACGAAGGAGATTTACTACAATGTTTCAATAGAGGCTGTGGACAAAAATTCGACCCCAACCAAAATAGCGAAGGTAAGTGTAGAGGTTATAATTCCAGAAAATTCTTTATTATCATTTAAATTGATTTTTTCGTATTAGATGTTTGTCGCCACCACCCAGGACTGCCTTTCTTTCATGACGCTTACAAGGGCTGGTCGTGCTGTAACAAAAAATGTACAGATTTCACTGAGTTTTTGAATATAAAAGGATGCACACTCTCGAAACATTCGAATATAAAACCCCCAGAACCAGAAAAACCTGCAGTTCAAGAAGAACCCGAAAGAGAAGTGGTTGAAATTAAACCAATGGAAAAACCAGTCATTAAAAGACCACCGATTGATACCCTACTGGTATTTAGAATTAGTAGACAATTCTATTTTCAGTCTATTGTCTAAATATTTAATTTTTAGACAACTATGAAACCTAACATAGCCCCATCGCTAAAGCAACAACTGCAGTCTAGTGTAGCAAAAGAAGAGACTATCAGTTCTGGCGGCGATGTAGGTGAAATAGTTGTAGGTACAGCTTGTAAAAATAATGGTTGCAGTACCTCCTACGAAGGACCGCAAACTAATGATACATCCTGTATTTATCATTCTGGAAGTCCTATATTTCATGAAGGAATGAAATATTGGTCTTGCTGCCAGAAGAAAACTACTGATTTTAATGCATTTTTAAATCAAGCCGGTTGTCAGAGTGGGAAACATCTCTGGAGGAAAGATGTGAGAACCTCGACAAATCATTATACACAGAAAATAACGCATTGATTTTAGGATGAAAATAGTGATAAGACAGTGGAATGCCGATGGGACTGGCACCAAACTGGGTCCCATGTGGTAGTTTCAATTTATGCTAAAAACTACTGTCCCGATTCGAGTATTGTTCAATTAAACCCCATACGATTGTTTGCTAATTTGGTGTTTCCATTACAAGCAGATGCTACATTTACATTGGATATGGAATTGCAAAGGGTTAATATTTATAAATTAATAGCTTGCATTAAATAATATTTGCCGTATTTACAGGTTATTGATCTAAAAGCCAGCCAAGTATCAATGTTTGGTACAAAAGTTGAAATAAAACTGAAAAAGGCAGAACCAGGAAGTTGGTCAAAACTGGAAGTGCCCCGAATTACTACAGAGCCTGCAAAATGTACCAATAACACCAAAGTGGATAATCTTACACCCCAAATTGAATCTGTAGATTTAAGTGATTTGTAAATGTAACATTATTTAGGTTGAATTAACATTAAAAGACGTAGATAGTTTATTGAAAATATTTTTTGTATGTGTGACATTTGTTAAACGGAATACAAAAATAATTTTGTGGCTTGCTTTTTAATGAATTTTTGCATATAATTTTTTTATTAAATATTTTATTTTACTGTGTACAAAAAGAGCTTTAATTTTATAGTTCAAGTATGCTGCAATGTGTATTGGTTACATAATTATGTATTGATGATGTCCATCACACAATGTTTTATTAATTCGAACAGAATGATTTTTACTAAAGTAGAATCTCTATTTAACACGTTGACGGACAGTGACGTCGATAGCCGTCTTTTGCCCGTTTACATGTTGTGACACCTGGAGATTTCGACGTGCATAGCCGTCTTCGATTTACTGCGAATTTTCAGGCAGAGACGGCTCGACACGTCGGATTTGCGTATAATATGGTTAGAGTGTCATATTGTGTACCCTAATTTGGCAATACATAGCTGGTGGGGACGCCATGAAGAATTTGATTGGTTGTTGAATGTCACGCACGTTTTGCATTTCGGTGGATTTTGCATGCAGGTGCATCGCATGTTCGCGTCTTCAGAATTGATAGTTGTTACAGTGTTATTGTTTGAATTGCCTTTTTTATATGTATTAGTGACTGTTTTTAGTTTGTGGAATAGTTGTACTGAGAAATATTCGTTTTGTACCTACTTCATAGTAGGTAAGGTGTGATTTTCTTATAGGTTTAGATGCTTTTGTATTACTAGTTTACTTCTTAGAATTTATCGAGTATTACAATGGACGCAAAAGAGCAAGCCAAGCTCCTGGAGTGGTTTGATGAAGTTGACCCGGCAGATATACTAGATTCTGAATCTGATCAATTTAGTGATGATGGTGAATTTGAGGATCCGAATTACAATCCAGAGACTTCTGCTGATCAGGAAAGTTTAGATGACGAAGACGTGGAATTAGAACATGAGCAAGAAGTGCAACCCGATGAAGATCAAGCGGAGGAAGTTTTAGATTCCGAATCACAAAATCAGGACGAGGATGATGCAGACGGAGAATGGGAAGACACAGAAAGAGATATACCTAACTTTAACTTTGATGAAACCCAGTCTGGAATAAAAATTGATATGCAAAATATATCACCCTTCGGAGTTTTTGAACATCTATGGAACAACGAGATCATGACTCTAATATTAGAAACTACCAATAAGTACGGTAGAAGTATGGAAAATCAACAACGTCCTAAGACAAGAAACAGCCGTTCCAGAGATTTCAAAGATATAACAATGGACGAATTAAAAAAATTTATTGGGCTGTGCTTGTTACAAGGTCACATAAAAGTACCTGTTATTAGGCAACTATTTACATACGATCCTCTATATTACCACCCTATATTTTTATCAACACTAAGTGGACGAAGATATGAACAAATTTTGAGATGTTTGAGTGCCAGTAGCGACGACGATGATGCAAATGGTAGACTTCAAAAAATTTCGGCCCTTTTACGTTTAGTTATAAAAATTAGCCAAGCTGTTTTTTATCCATACGAGGCTCTGTCTCTAGATGAATCCATGCTATTATTTAGAGGACGTTTAAGCTTTCGGCAGTACATCAAGAACAAAAAGGCAAAGTATGGGATAAAGTTTTACGAAGTGTGTTCATCAGATGGGTACGTTCTGAACATAGAAATTTATCAGGGAAAATCTGAGAATAGCGACGTCAACATGTCCAAAACAGAGTCACTGGTTTTGAGACTTGTAGAACCGTATTTGGATAAAGGACATCATCTGTACATGGACAATTATTATAATAGCGTATCATTATCATCAAAGCTAATTTCACGTAAAACCCACTCTACCGGAACTTTGCGCGCAAACCGCCGTGGGAATCCTCCTGCAGTGGTTTGCAAAAAGCTAAAGAAGGGAGAGTATGTATGGCGAAGGAAAGATAATATTTACGTATCAAAATGGAAGGATAAGCGAGATGTTATAGCCATTAGCACTGGACATCAACCAAAATTAGTTACAGCTACTAATAGATATGGAGTTGAAAAAATAAGACCATCAGAAATTGTACAATATAATAAACATATGTCTGGCGTCGACAAAAGCGATCAAATGCTAGCATACTATTCATGTCCTAGAAAAAGCATTAGATGGTATAAGAAAGTGATTTTTCACCTTCTTGATATATGTATGTGGAATTCCTTTTTCCTTTATAACAAGGGTGTGAAGAAAATAAAATACAACGTTTTCAGAGACCAAGTAATACGCTGTTTGATAGGTATACCAGAAGACGTCATTGATGGCAGGATACTGATAAGCAAGGGGTGCAAAAGGACACAAGCAACACCAAAACCAGGTGTTGTACAGCAGCATTTCCTTGAAAAAATTCCGACACCCGAAAATCACAGAAGGCAGACATATTTTCTAAAATGCAGGCAATGCACACGCAATCAAATTAGGAGGGAAACATCCTATAGATGTAAGACCTGCCCAGAAAACCCACCACTATGCCCAGCCCCTTGCTTTGAAGTATGGCATACATAATATTCTTTTGTTATGTACGAAAACTGTGAGGACGTCTATAGCCGTTTTGTCACAATACGCATCTGAACCTAGATGCGATGTGACATGGACGGCTATAGCCGACCAATATTTTTTTAATGTAGAACAACTTTATTTTTCATAATAAATATTTGGTACAAATATGATTCATAAATATTTAATTTTCCCGATTATACAGCACCGTCACCAAATGCACTTCCATGTAAATACGATTGTCCGTCAACGTGTTAAAGGTGCCTTTTTGAAACCTTAAAATAAGCAAATATTCGGCCAATTCTTTGTTATTCAAAGAAAATATAGATACATTCAAAACGAATACTACTAATCTTCTGCTAACATTGATTTTAAAATGTTTATCGTAGTTCACAATTTCTACTGAATACCTGCATCCAAGTGGTTGGTAAATAAAAAATAATTATTATTCCATGAATATCCACAACTTCACAAAACATTAATTAATTAAATAATACATCTTTGAACTTAAATATGCAAGATGCTAACCAACACAATCAAAAGCTTTATCAGAATGGCTCTAAGAATTGGGAAAATAGTTAAGTGTCGCCTGTTAAATGCAAATAAAACGTTCATTTTTGAATATACATACAGTCTGTTGTAACAGATAGATACACTGAAGATCTCCAAAATGGTAAGCGAGGTCAAAGACAAAACTTGTCTACTTAGTGTATACCTATTTTTGATTTCCCCAAAATTTGCATAACTTACTGGATAAGAAAGTCAAACAAAACTGGTAAATCTCTATGAAATTATAGAACTAGTTTGAACGTAAGAATAAAAAAAACTTTGAAGTTGTTGATATTGTTTAGTAGTAGTATTAACAAATAATATTTTTAAGATTATGGTTCGCTTCGTTTGAAAAATATAGCATCCGTCTACATCCATTTTTTTAAAACAGAATGAATAGCTGAAGTTTAAAACAATTTTAATCTTGAAATTTATAAATACTATTATTTTTATTTTCAAAAAATACCAGGATACTTAAGAACAACTTAAAATTTGTTTTAAATCATAATGGGCTATTTTGGCTTGTCTAAATTATGAATGTTTGGAATACCATTATATTTGAAGTGGTAGTTATACATTTATTGTTGAAAAATTTGTTTTACGATAAGAAAAAAAGTAAATTTATAACATACATACGGCGATCTGAACGTTTACTTTAAGAAATGTTATTTATTTAGAGAAAAGATTAAGAAACGAAATTGAGGACAAAGTGGAAGATGAACAAGCAGCTTTCTATCCTTGCAGACAAACCCAGGACCACATTTTTACGATCCGAAACATAATAGAAGGAAAGCACTAGAAGAATTACAAATCAGGCCAAAATTAATTAAAAAAATTAAGAGTATTAACAAAAATTTAGTATGAATAGTAAGGCTCAATGAACGTAAGTCAGAAAAGTTCAAAATGGGTAAGGGAGTGAAACAGGGCGACAGTCTTAGTCCACTACTTTTCATAGTATACATGAACAGCATAGCCAAAAAATGCAAAAACGAAACTAGAAGAACAAGACTAGGATACCACAAATAACACAACACAATTTAACGCAATGAATGGGCCAGAACCTGATATATGCAGACGACCTACTACTCATAGCCGGCAACACGCGCCAACTTCAGAATAATATAAACATTTGCAAAGAAACCTAGAAGAAAAGGGGATGGAGATCAATATCAATAAAAGCAAAATAATGCATATCACCAGAGAAGAACAAATAGCAAGAATGGAGATTCAAACGACTAGAGTATGTGGATCAAATGGAATATCTAGGAACGATCATTAACAAAGATGGAAAAATAGAAGAAGAAGTCAGACACAGGATAAACAAAGCAAATAAAATTTATTATCAAATAAATAACACCCTAATAGGCAAAAAAGAACTTAGTGTCAAAGCAAAAATGCATCTATATAAAACAATATATACACCTACACTACTGTATGGGGCAGAATCATGGGCATTGGTAGATAAAGTTAAATCCAAAATAACGGCATGTGAAATGAAGTATCCAAGGACAGTGATAAGCAAGACTAGAAGAGACCGAGTCAGAAATAGAAGTGTAAGGGAAGAACTAGACCAAAAACCAATAGGAGAGGAAATAGAAAATAAACAACTCAGATGGTGTGGACACCTTATTCGTATGAGAGCTGACGCATACCCCCGAAAAGTGTTTGAAATGAGGCCTGAAAGTCAAAGGAAAAAAGGGAGCCCCCGAATTACATGGGAGGACAACATCAGGGAGCTGGCAAGGAAACGAGGGAAAACCATCCAGGAAGTCAGGATTTTGGCGAGGCAAAGGAACAAATACCTACAGGAAATGGATCGAGGACCCCACGCCGCGGCGTACGCCGTAAGGCATAAATGGGATATGAAAAAGATGAAGAAGTTATTTATTTACCTTTACCATACCTATTTGTTTGACAGTTATAATCCTTGAATTGTCTATTAGTTGTAAACAGCGCTTATTTTGTAGAAAAAAAGATGCTTCAGATTTTAATTGAAATGACATTTAAAGTACCCACTTAGAATAAAAGTTCATAGTAAATTTTTAATTTTTGTCTAATTCGAAAATAGGTGCCGGAATACCGTTTCACCACAAATAAAGCACTGGTTGTAAATATTTTTTGTTGTATTATAAGCTTTATTTGTAAACATCCTGGTAGTTTTTAAAAATAAGTCACATATCTCTGAAAACGGAAAAAAATAAAGAAGAAATTAAATTTGATTTCATTTCAAAAAATACTAGTTTGTGCAAATCTCTGAAATAAAACAAATGCTAATTCCATTTTTTGTAAATATTCCTTCTGTTTCTTACTTGTTATAATAGATGATCTATTTCAGGTTTGTTAAGCTTCAGCGTATTTGTCTGAATTTTGTTTACTTTTGTGCTTGATAACAAAGGATACTGTCCATTTTATTGATCAACATGGATATTAATTTCTAAAAATTAAACCCCATACTTTGCATATCTCATTCATTATTCTGATCAGTGGCATAACTTGTACTCTTGGGCTCCTAATTTTCTGCCCCTCCCCTGATTTACAACACTGTCCCAAGGGCCAACTTACTGAATAATGATGGCTTTTGGCAGGGCAGGATTAACTAGTAACCAATATAAGTACATGCTTAGGTCACCAAGATCGAACAAAAGATTTTTTTTCTTGACAAAGTCCTAAATTAAGGAGAAAAAGACAAAGTGTGAAGCGGCTTTTTTAGATCGACAAATAAGAAGGGGTCCTGTGCATAGGACATTGGATGATCAATTGTTTTTGAGATTTTTCTTTTTCCGTGATATATGTAGGTATTGATGAATAAATAACCAATGAATAAATATCCGGCTAACTTATAGACAGGCCAATAGGTGATTGATTAACAGCAGGGTTTTGAAGTGGGTTAGTTAGCCCTGTTTGCACTTCGACTCTATGGTCTTTTGTACGTCCCCGATTCTTTCAAAGAAGATCTGTGCTCTCAGGATATATTTTACAAGGTTTTCATGTGTGAAGGTTGTTTCAAGAAGTGTTCCCCCAAATAGTTGCTGTCTCTTGCGGTAAAGTGCTGGACAGTCGAAGATTAGGTGTGAGGCTGTTTCCTCCTCTTCTTCACATAGTCTGCAGAGTGTGTCTGTTTCGTATACACCGATTTTGTGAAGGTGTTTTCGCAGTTGGCAGCGCCTTGTTATAAGGCCTACCAACCGCCTAATCTGAATTCGTCCTAGATGGAGGACGTCAGTTGTTACTCTGCGAGATGGCGCTCCAATTATTTCCTTCCACAGTTTTTGTCTCTGTACTGCCTCCCAGCGAGAAATTGTTCTCCTTTGGTGTTTGGCCATATATTCCGGTCCCTGTGCCTTCTGCTGTGCGGGAGCCGTCTGTGTACCAGACTAGCCACCTTGACAGCTGAGGTGGGGTTCCTTGGACCCAGTGCGATTATATCTCACAGTGAATGACTTGTCAAAGGAATATATAGGAAGGATATAGTCGGTACCCATTTGAAGGATGGGGTTACCTTCTACTACTACTTCCTGTATTCGTTTGTGTCCATACCGTTCCTGGCTGGTGTGCCAGTTGCCGGTGGGTTTCATTCTCTGTGCTCCAATCCAGGTTTCCCCTTTTATATATATCTAAAGGGATTAGCCCCAGAAGTGCTTCCATAGATGCAGTTGGTGCTGTTCATGACTCCACATATACATAAACAGGCCAGTCTTTGTATCCTGGTTAGTTTTGTGATGGTTGTTTTTTGTTTTACTTTAGGCCACCAAACCAGGGTGCCATCATGTGTCTAACTACCGCAGTGTAGTACCATTGGACATCTTTGGTTTGAGTCCCCATGTTTTACCAAACATGCGTCTGCATGTGAAGCGCGGATTCACCTGACTTTCCTGATTAATATGCATGTTGATTACGATTGAGGGGATTGGTTTTTATAGCCCCGTTTCGTATATGCCTGTCTATCAGTTTTTCCATGGTCTTTAAGTAGAAAGACATTAGGCTGATTGGTCTGTATGCTTTTGGCTGGGTGTATGATACTCGTCCTGGTTTGGGTATGAAGACCACCTTGGTAGGCTTTCACGCCAGTGGGAGGTAGTTTCCCGCTAGGCATAAGCGGAAGATTTTTATTAGAAACGGTACCAGGAGGTCAATTGCCTGCCCAGCCCATAGGTAGACATACAAAAAGAAATTACGCGAATAAGATGTCCTGATTAACTCCGCTTACAGATCTGAATTATTCATTAACTTACAAAAAAAAATCGAATTTGTTATCAATTGCCGTTTTGATGTGTATAGCACAGTGGCATAACTATGTTTTTGTGTAGCTCTAAGGGCCCTGTATCTGTATCATATACAGGGTACTACTTCGTGTACGTAATTTTTAGACCCAATATAGGGGAGGGAGGGGCACAGAGGACCGCTTAACGTTCTTTTGTGAATAAGAAAATTAGAAGTCATAGGAAATGGTCCAAACTTTTATGTCATACACCTAAAATTATTAAGTATACGCAGCCAATATGTTAGTTTCATAACTGTAAAAGTTTTCTTTCTAGAAATTAAAAATTGTGAAACGACATATGGTCCTCTGTAGCCCATGTGTGGGGCACAGTTGACCATGTATGGTCCTATGTGACCCTACTGAAATTTCATTTCGGTGCAGTAATACCAACAGTTTTAGTTTGAGGCAACATATTTAATGATAAGAAAGTAACTTTTAATTAGGCCCGCAATTTATACAAATAATATTATTATCATCCTCCTCGGCCCCGGCGCAGGCATCATGTGCCCAACTCTTATACACTGGATCCATCCTTCATTTGACTTAGATTTCAAGAATCTTCCTGTACAGTGTACAGTAAAGGCAGTGAGGGTTCGTGTTATCATCTTCAGAATCAATGCTACTGTCATCGGTCGCCTCAAACATAACTCTCTTGGCTTTTGTTTTCTTATCTTTCCGGTTTCCCATTAGAGATTTATTCTTGCGTCCATTTTTAGAGACTGTTAATGACGATTTCCGTAGTTTTTCTTCTTCTTCAGCTAGCTTTATATTCTTAAATGGTGTGCTGGTCAATAGTTCTGAATGCTGAGTTTGTGATTTGCGTTTTGCGTTTTTTTGAGATCTTCGAGAAATGGGTTTTAGAGAAATTAGAGTCAGGATATTTAGCAGGTTCTTATTTGGACTGAAGGTCATCACACTTGGGAGCTTGTCGATGGTTGAGGGTTATTGTAGGAAAATATCTGCAGCTGTGTCTTAATCTGGTAAAGAAGGTGAAGGGGTGGAGTAACGAGGGAGAGTTTTGTTGCCAACTTCTTCAACTGTAAGCGAAATCATCAATGTATCCATGATTTCAGCAGGTTGAGATCCACCAGGTACATCTGGAATTGTTGGAAGGTCAGTCAAGTCGGTAGCCTGACGTTCCGGTACTTCTGTGACTTGAGAACGCAAATAGTCCTCCTCAGAAAAAATATCTGCATCTAATAGGACGATTCCTGTTACTTGGAATCTCTTTTACGCTTTTTCTAATGTGGCTGTCTTTATAAAGGCTTTTCCGAATATTTCTACTATATCATGGATTGTAATTCTTTGCGATGGGTGGTTCGTCATCCACAGATCACATTGTAGGGCATGTTGATTTGTAACGAACTATAAAAACAGCAATCCAATAGTTGTAGCCGACGGCTGGTGTGTGGAGGCAACAAAACCATGATCACATTATTATTACGAGCGAAGGTTATCGCCTCTAGAGTTATATGGCTTACATGGTTATCCAAAATGAGAAGTGCTTTCCTATTCTCTGAGGGCTTCGCAGACGTCACGAAATATTCCAAATATTTTATAAAATACTCTGAATCCATCCATCCGCTTCCGTTTGCGTATCCAAATGATCCTGATGGACAACCTTTCATAAGGGTTGGTGACATACGTTTCCGCGGAAAGAGAAAAAAAAAGAGGAATATATTTCCCAGTTGCTGATATTACACAAGTTACTGTTATGTTAAATCCAGGTTTCGCGCTTACTATTCCGCCAACATGGTTACGTCCTTTCGTAGTCATAATCTTTCTAGGCTCAGGAACTGTATTCACTCCGGTTTCATCTGCATTGAATATTTGGTTTGGTTGTAAAGAATATTGGTCCATTACAGTTTTTTTATTAGGTCATAAAACTTCTTTACTTGAGCCCTGTTGAAGGCAGCAGCTCTTGCCACACTTGTAGGCTCCGGTTCCCTTATAAATATTTGTGGATTTCATTCACGGAAACCAGACAATCAGTCCTTTCCAGCAAGCCCTTTGGTTTTATTGAAATTATGAGAAATTCTCATTTGTTCTGAAAGATCGAATGCCAACTTTTGTACATCACGCGGAGTCAAGCCATAACACCTAGTTTCCAAGTCTAGTATGCGACCAACAAGTTCTTTTTCTTGTTCTGCAAAAAGAACCAGTTTGAAATTATCATTACGAGGACCACTCACGGTGTCATTTATAAGACGATGTAAAAGGCAAGTTTTGGGGATTCTGAATGTTTTGGATGCTTTTCTTGCTGACAACTCCTTAGATTTTACAGCTGCAACTGCCCTTTCCATGTCTGTCCTGTTCCAACTTGGTTCTATCTTTTTCTTTTTGTAGTGCCATACCATCTGCAAAGAAAACGAAATTAGGTATAGGTATATAATTAATAGCAGAAATGATGCGCAGGGCACATAGGACCAGAGGTCGATGCCGGACCCCTATGCCCCAAAGATACTGTTGGCTATAAAATACATGTTGTCACGCCTATTTTAAATTTGGTAAAATAATCGATGAAGTGTAAAAACCCTCTCGATGCTACGCCCTTGCTCCAGTAGGAAATTAATAACTTGACAATGTTAGTATCCCGGGAAACCCAATCGAAGATGGAGTGGATTCTAAACAAATAAATAATAGGCGCCACCGACTTATACATTTACTAACATCGTCCGCTGTGTAATATGGGAAGTCGGACCCTCTAAATGGCTAATCACCTACCTTATTTCCGTAGCTCTTCTTATGTAAACTTAGCTTATATAAATCGTCGATACTGAAAAGACAGGTTGCAACCAAATCTCGTTTAATTTGAGAATAACCCAACACACCAGTATAATAAATAAAGTCCCAATTTTACGTAGAAAAGAATTAATTAAATAAACTTCGGGCAACACTCAAAGGACAATAATTGCGCTTATTTGTACATCAAAATCTTAGGTAACTAACGCAAAATCACGTTGGAGAGGCCTCGCGAAGCGAAATCACGCGGACAAAACCGACCAATTCCAACTGAAAACTACAGAAACGCAATGTCGTCCCACTCTTGGAGTACCCTATACATAAACACGTAAAATTGTTCCCCAATACAATAAATTAAAAGTATAATAATAATTAAAATATGTGTATGCTTAATTACTTCCCCAACATTACAAACCCCTGTTACAATCAGTCAACGAAAATTGTTTATACAGGGTGTTCGGATAATAGGGAACCATACATTGATGGTGAGTTCTACGCATTAAAATAATAAAAAAACTTCATATGCAGTATTGTCCGAAAATCGTTATTGGCGAAGATACAGGCCCTCAAAGTTTAACATTTTTTTTAATTTTTTATTTATTTTCTATTACTGAATAGATAAATACTTTAAACTTGGTGTACGTTCTCTTTATTGCAATGTTCACAAACAAAAAGAAAAATAATCGATAATATGTATTTTGAACTGGTAGTTAACCTAAAACCATATTTTCTTTTTAGTCATAACTTTTATATCTGAAGACATACCTCCGATTTAGACGCGGCATCAAGCAGGGAATAAAAAAATTCAAAATTAATACAAGCCCTCAAAGTTTAACTTTTTATTCACAGAACACATAATATCATAAATCTAAATTTAACATAATAAAAAAACAACACACGGTTTTATGTTT
>JABXWE010001623.1:0-50404 GCA_014611495.1 Limonius californicus
AATATTAATCTTTACATAATCAAGTGGGCAGTCAGTCACTTATCGGCAGATACGTGCAACATTAAAGTTCTCGTTATTGTTTCCATGAAATTCTGTTTTAAAGATATGAACTTTAACACTCTCGTACAAGAAAACTAAGCTCCAAATACCTACTTTTTTTTGAAGATTTGCATTAAGCATTCATAAAGGAAAAATTCTACCTGAAGCTTTTAAGGCATTTAAAGGACACCCTGTATATATATGCATCATCTCAACGAATTCTAGTTTTTATGCAATTCATTAAGTATGAGTTTGGAAGGACGTTCAGAAAGATCTTCAGTGGCTTTTCGTACTGCTATCAATTGGGTGATTATGATTTAAACTACTCTGCAATTTCAGCTGCCCCTGCAATTGTGTAAATTGTAGCTTTACAAGTTTTCTCCACACACATCCACGTAGTCTTGCTTGATTTTAGTAACTCTCCTTTACGAAATTTCGAACTATCCACAACCAATAACTCTTTACCCTTTTCACTTAACAGCGAAAAATTGTTCATTGTCGACTACGTTTAGCAGCAATTAACATGAAGCTGTTGATAATAAATACTAAATAACGCAGCAGTATTTTCCAATCCCCCCTTTTCCACAAACAAACAAACTGAAATTTATATATCCTTTAGATAATGCATAATCTCCATAATCCCCGTTTTCTAATCATCGACGCAACTTCAATGTAGTATTAAATCTACCTGGGAAATATCAGCATATCCCCGACGCACCGGATAAATTCCTTAAAACCCTTTAGGTTTGTGATAGAAAAATATTTAAGAAGGGTGTAGTGATTTACATAACTTTGCACACGAAAATGAAAATGAAATAAAAATGAAAATTCAAAAATATAGACATGTGCAATGTCGGCATTATAAAAATAATTAGGAATTGTTTCTTTTTTTTAAGTAATGTAGTGCCAAAAGGCGCACATTTTAAAACTATTTTTAAATATACAGGGTGACTCACTACATCGAAGCATCTTCGGGGTATTGTGTTTTAAATAGAACACCCTGTATATTATAACTTTTTTGAATTTAGCATAAAATAAGCAGTCCAGAGATCGCCTGGTTTTGGTTTTTGGATTAGATGTTGCCGAGTTTATCTAAAAAATGTGAAAATGTTGGTTGGCATAATGTTTAACAAATTAATTCGGTAAATATTACGATTAATTAAGAATGAATATTTTGCAGGTATGTAATGTATTAAAACGACACAACCGCCAAAAATTAGTTTTATTATACATGACAAATGTAATTTATTTCAAAGGGTATTTCCTTAATTTTTTAATATGGAACTTTCATAATATTTTCTTCTGTTTCGTTTTTAGGGTTTCCATCACTTGTAATATTTATTCCCAGATACCGAATTTGCATCACTTGTTCGATGGTTTCCTCATTTGCTAGAAGTTTATATCTTCTTGGTTCTTGAGATATTACTATTAATTTGGTTTTCTCTGTAGATATTGTCATGTTATATTTTTTTTCACGTAATGTAAAAGTGGTGTAACATTATTTGTAGATTATCTTCGCTCTTTGATACCAGCACAGCATCATCAGCATAGCATACCATTTTAATTTGATGTCGTGATGACGCACCGAATTAATTTGTTAAACCTTGTGCCGGCCAAAATGTTCACATTTTTAGGTAATCTCGAAACTCGACAACGCCTCATCCAAGATCAAAAAGCAGAGAATCGTTGGATAGATAATTTTACAGTGAATTCAACAATGTAAAAATATACATGGTTTTCTATTTAAAAAATAATGCATTGAAGATGCTCCGCTGTAGCGAGTCACCCTGTATATTTGAAAATATTTTTATAATTTGCTCATTTTGGCACCACATCACTAAGAAGAAAAAGATATTCAAATCATTTTAATAATGCCAATATTGGACTTTGACGCACTAGTGAGCAATACTGTATACGTTTATAGTGAAAACGAAAATGGAAACAGTTCTACAATTATTTAACGTTTAAAGTAAATGTAATCATGTGTAATTTGCTGGCACCCCTATTAAGGCAACAGCGTTACCGTTTCCGTTTACGAATGTAGGTTGTTGTTCTGAAGTTATATTGTGCGCATTTAATGTGTTTATGAATACATCTACATAAGGCAACTTGTCATTAGTTTCTTATATTTAACTTTATACTTACCCCTAAATCGACATATGTGATGTAAATGGGATAAGGTAGCACCAAACAAATTGCCGTGAGCCAAGTTCCAATTGTGCAAACACAAGCCGGTAATCTCGGTTTTGAGGGATTTCGAACGTAACGATATCGATCCCAAGCAATCAACAAGAAGGTTAACGTGCTGGTGTGTAGAGGTATATCCTAAAACAAAAAAGGTTTTGAGGTTATCACTTTCACAAATTTTTCCGCTTTTGACATGCAAACTATGTTTTAAGCAAAGGTCTATTTCCTTCGTAGAGCAGCTGACAATCTTTATGGTTTTATTATTGAATACAAGGTATGGAATCCATCATGTTTATAGTTGCAAATTGCACGTAGGTATATACAGTACAATACTGGTATTATTAATATGATTAGGAATTTTTTCTATTCTTTTAGGTGGTGCTCGAAATAATGGATATCCATTTAAGATCTTGTGTTGTGGTACAATACTCATGCCGTTCACCAGGTATAGGAGGTCGGACAAATATGAAACGAGATTGGCCCTACTGCGGACGCTATAAGAAACTGACTGTTTTCAAATCATATCCAAATTGTAGCTGGAACTTTCGTCTACACATAGCTAAAACATAACGGCATCCTGTCAGAACTTGCTTGGTAGGCTGTGCATGCGAATGCACAAGTTAGTGCAGCTGTCACATGTGACACAAGGCAAACATGGAGCAGAGGCGAATATTAAGTTTTGTTTCAAATTGGGAACAACGGCCACGGAGACATTCGAGATGCTGAAAACTGTGTACAACGATGAGGCCATGTCCCGTACTCGCGTTTTCGAGTGGTTTTCCAGATTTCGTAAGGTCGGCAGGACCTTCGCGATGATCCAACGCCGGGTCGTCCGATCACAACGAGAAACCCCGTAACGATCGTAAAAGTCCGACAACTTGTGGCGGCTGATCGACGACTGACACTGAGAATGATGGAGCAGGAGCTGAGCATTAGCCGTGAAACCATTAGAACCATTTTGGAGAAGGATTTGAAGAAAAAGAAGGTCTGTGCCAAATTCGTCCCGCACAATTTGACCGCTTGGCAAAAAGCGCATCGAGTGGACACCTCCCGCGACTTCAATGCAACAGCCAACAGTGACCCAAATTTTCGGGATTCAATTGTTACTGGTGACGAGTCGTGGTGCTTCCAGTACGATCCAGAAAGCAAGAGACAAAGCATGGAGTGACGATCGAAGACGCCTCCCAGGCCAAAGAAATTCCGTCTCGAAAAATCGTAAGTGAAGGCCATGCTGTTCACTTTCTTCGACAGTCAAGGCATCATTCACAAAGAATTTGTGCCACCGGGTGTCACCGTCACTAGCTGTACTACAAGAGTGTCATGACGCGTTTACTAAAACGCATTCGATGTGTACGACCGCATTTGGCAGTCTCCAGCAAGTGGCACCTTTTACACGACAATGCCCCTGTGCATTCTGCCTCGTTTGTGAAGACGTTTTTGGCGACAAGAAATGTCCCAGTCTTAGAACATCCTCCCTATTCGCCGGGTCTGTCTCCAGCGGACTTCATGCTGTTTCCTCAGCCGAAACTGACCCTCAAGGGCAGGCGCTTTGACGACGTGGAAGACATTCAACGGAATGTTACCGCCGAACTAAACGTTCCTCGCGACAAGTTTAAGCAGCCTTTCCGCGACTTGTATCGTCGATGTCAACTGTGCGTAAAAGTCGAGGGAGATTACTTCGAAGGACGCTAGAGGTATTTTCACCTATGGCTACCTCACATGCTTGTATTTGATCAAGTCGATTTTTGTGTATATAAATAATAACGAGCCCTTTAACCTTTCTTAGAGAGCATGGCATAAAAAGAACCCAGTTTCTATGGTTTAGCCTTCTTAGAGATTCGATTTTGCAAACCAAGGACAACATACCCTAAATTGTACTCGTTTATCCACCCTATTGTTGTAGGCTGTTGGTAAGATACAGGAGACATATCCCGACCGCCTCCGGTGTTTTTGCCTCTTAAACGTTGAAGTTATGCATCTCTTCTCTCTTCCAGTCGGTGCTTGTATTGGTACGCCCAGAGTATTGTAATTCACTGCCGCCATCTAGAGATTTGACCTATCGTCAACTATCATCCCCGCACTTTGTTCTATAATCAAGGACAATGGGCATACTAATAAATTGGTAATTCAATAAGAACTTCGATAGATTCTTAGCTCACACACTATACCATAAATTTTACCGGTAATTACAATAATTCCTAAATAACATTAAAATAGTTTTCACCTTAAGAAAGCGACTATTAATACAGACAACTTCTTCATTTGCACCACAGCTTGTAGCGGATGTCTAAATAGTTTCGAGTTTAATCAAATCAGCTTTACAAATTTCGTAAAAATTAGAATTCTCTAGATATCTCTTATTCTTCTTCTTCTTTAGCAGCCCTTCATCGTCCACTCTTGAACATAGGCCTCCCCTTGTATTTTCCACTCCGATCTGTTTTGAGCTAGTTGGCACCATCTATTTCCCGCTTTTTCTCTTATATCATCTATCCAGCGCCTTTTTGGTCTTCCGACGCCACGTTTGTTTAGTCTTGGCCTCCACGGTACTACATGTTTTGTCCATCTATTGTCTTCTTGCCTGGCGACATGTCCTGCCCACCTCCATTTTATATTAACTATGGTCGTGATTACATCTTCCACTCTAGTTCTCCTTCTAACTTCTTCGTTTTTTATGTGGTCCCTAAGGTTTATCCCCAACATAATTCTCTCGATGGCTCTCTGTGTTATTCTGAGTTTGTTAGCGGACTTCACAGTTAAAGAGGTTGTCTCCATATCGTATGTCATTACAGGAAGTATACAGGCGTTAACAACTTTCCTCTTCAAGTTAATTGGAATGTTGTGGTTCTTCAGTATGTTTCCTAATTTTCCTGTGGCTGCCCAGGTCGCGCGTATTCGTCTATCGATTTCGGCGGTTTGATTTTCCTTCCCTAGCTTTATCAAATGTCCTAAGTAGACGTATTCTTTCACATTTTCAATAGCGTTTCCGCCTACTAGGATATTTGCTTCATCGGGAGATAGGATTTTTGTTTTTCCCAGATTCATTTCAAGTCCTATTTCGATCGAAATTGAAGTTCTACTAACATGTCTTGTAGTTCTGCTACGTTGTTACTGATGAGTACAATGTCGTCCGCGAAGCGGAGGTGACTTAGGTATCGACCGTTAATATTTATGCCTTTGTTTCGCCAATCCAATCTCTTAAATACGTCTTCTAATGCAAGAGTAAATAGCTTCGGAGAAATAGTATCTCCTTGTCTTACTCCTTTTTCTATTTGTATTTTATCTGTTCTTTGCTCTTCCGTGATATTAACCTGGAGCGTTGCGTGGTCGTAGATATATTTTAACAGGTTTTTGTATCGCGAGTCTACTTTTGCATTATCCATTGCGTTAAAAATGGCCCAGAGTTCCACCGAATCGAACGCTTTTGTGTAATCGATAAAAGTGAGTTAAAGTGGGACATTGTACTCGGTACATTTTTCTATGAGTGTTCGTAATGTTTGTATATGCTCTATTGTGATGTAACCTTTGCGAAAGCCTGCCTGTTCTGGAGGTTGATAATTGTCAAATTTATTTGTCAATCTATTGGTCATGATTTTGGTTAGCAGCTTATACGGGTGAGGTAATAGACTTATGGGTCTGTAATTTTCTATTTTAAATTTATCGCCCTTTTTATATAACAGCACTACCTGTGCGTTTTTCCAGGTGTCGGGGATTTTACCTTCCGAGAGACATTTGTTCAGAAGCACCTCCATCGACTCGATTGTAACCGCTCCACCTATTTTTAGCATTTCTGCCGTGATACCATCTTCGCCAGGGGCACGACCGTTTTTCATATGGGATAGAGCATATTTTATCTCCACTGATGTAATGTCAGGAAGCTCTTCTGAACCAATGTTTATAACGTTTACAAGGTCTATACTGTGTGGTTCTGGGTTCGTGGAGGAATATAGATTCTTATAGAAGTCCCCAATGATTTGTGTTATTTTTGTTTTATCTGTTTCGATGTCGTTGTTTGCGTTCTTAAGTTGGTGTATTCTCATTCGTCCCTTTGTGTATATTGACTTTATAACCTTCATGTTTTTGTTGTTTTCTATTACGTATTTGATTTGTTCTGTATTATATCTTCGTATATCTCTTCTTATATTCTTTTTAATTGTCTTATTTAATTCTGAGTACTCTGGTAATTCCCTACTCATTTCCCTTCGTTGTTTCATTAGATCTTGAGTTTTTTTTGTTATTTTTGTATTTTTGTGCTTTGTTGTTGCTGTTGCGCATGTCTTTTTGGTTACTGTTTTCACAGCATTTCGTATTTTTTCTTCCAGTTTATTGATATCGAGTGTTAATAATTCGTCTCTATTTGATAATTTCTTATGTAGTTCCTCTTGGTATTTATCAGCATTTTGCTTCAGTTGTTCTAAGGTTGGAAATTTCTTTTGTTTTATTAGTTTATTTCTCTCGGCTTTGGTATTTATTTCTATAGTTGCCCTTATAAGCCTGTGGTCGCTTCCCGTGTTGAATTGGTTTAGGACTGATACGTCCTTTATAATATGGTTTTTGTTCGTTAATATGTAATCGATTTCGTTTTTTGTTCTGGAATCGGGGCTTCTCCAGGTCCAACGTCTTTGTTCCGGTTTTTGAAAGAAAGTATTCATACAATACATTTTTTCACTTTGGAGATAGTTTATTAATGTTTCTCCTCTATTATTTGCTGATCCAAGTCCAAAATTTCCTCTGAATGGAATGTTATCGCTGTTCTGCTTTCCCACTTTTGCGTTGAAGTCGCCCATTAATAACGTAAAGTGTGTTTTTTCTGCTCTTCGGGCCAGCGAGATGTCCTCTTATAATTGATCTATTTCCTCGTCGTCAGCGCTACTTGTGGGGGCGTATATTTGAATTATTTGAAGACTATATCTTTCTGAAATCTTCAATATTACATATATTACTCTAGGTGATATGGCGCTCATTGTGGTGACTAGGTGTTTGATTCTCTTGTTTATCATTATTGCTGTTCCTCCTATATGTGTGTCGGTTTCTCCATTGTTTTGGTATAGTAGGTGGCCTGATTTTAGAATGGTACATTTTTCCTCTGGTAATCTTGTCTCGCACAGACCTACTATGTCCCATTTGATGTGTTTTAGTTCTTCCTCTAATTCCTCAAAGCGTTCAATAGAGCTCATTGATCTGATGTTGTAGGTGGCAGCGTATAGTTTGGTTTTATGTGTCCTACTGGGTTTCTTGGGTGGTCGCGAGTTTTTGCCTCCCCCAGAATCCGTGAGGCTGACCTTTTTTAAGGTGTGGGATTTGGAGTATTCCATCCTACCCACCTGGGGTACTTGTCCATTTCGTTTTAAACTCGCCATGCTTTAGGGGGTGTGATAGCCATTATCCTCCACGCTGGCTAGACGGGTTGGAAGATGTCCTCTCAGCCGTCCCTAACCTGGGAAACAGACGCTGTTTGCAGCCGCTTCTCTGGAGACAGACGCTACAAGTGCTAATTTTGGTCCGCCCCGGATATTTCATTTCTCCGGTACCACCCATATCTGGGAGGCATTCCCCTATCCGCCACCTGGGGAGGCGCCCGATGGGGGACTAGCAACCCCTTACTTTTCAGTCTACAATTTTGAAATTACGGTCACGATATCGACTCTTAATATTGAATTGTTAGGTTATAAATTCGAAATGGTGAGTGTAAAGAATACATTTTAAGTTTAAAGATGAGATTTCGATTTTGATGTCATAATTTCTATTTTGCCAGTGCCAATTTCGAGATTAAAGTCCAGATCAAAACTTTTCACGTGTAAATCTTGAGTTTAAAAACGAGTTTTGAGTCCGGATTTCAAGCTTGAAAATTGAAACTTTAGGTCTAGAAATCGACAGCTTAAGCTTAAAGAAAACATTAAAAAACACTGAAATTTGAATTTTCAAGACGTATTTTCTCGTTCAAAGTTTCAAGAAGTTTTAATATTGGAATACCACATGTTGAATTCTATATCATCAGTTGTAGAAGACATTTTCACCTGAAAGGTGAAATATAGAATTACGAAAATGCTGTTTCATCTTTACAGTCTATAACTTCGAGATTTCATGTTTCAGCGTTGTCGATTTTTAAGACGGGTTTCGAGTTTGCTGTTATCGTTTTGAATTTAAAGTATATTTTGAGATTAAAATCGAGATTTCTAGTTTTAATGTTGACATCTCACGTTTTAAAATCAAGGTTTTCATTTTGAAGTAGTCTTTTCTACTTTAAACGTAAAATTTTTTGAATTTGCCGATGAGCCTCGATTCTGAAGAAGAAGTCTTGAGGCGGACCCCAATTTCGAGTTGCCTCTAGATCTCGAAGCCAAGAATTTAAGGTTCAATCTTGAGTTTGAAGCAGACTGTTTAAGTTTGAAGTTGAAATGTTGAGTTTGAAGGTAGGGTTCGAGTTCGTGGTCAATTTTGAGTTTAATGTCTATATATTGAGATTAAAGTTGATATTTCAAGTTGTAATCTTGAAATATCGCATTTTAAAATAGAGATCTTGATTTTGTAGAAGGTATACTTTAAATTTAAGTGTGAAATATTTATTTTCGAAACGAGAATTTTTTGCCTGAAGTTTTCGGATAGTTTAGAATAATGAATCAAATATCGTATCCTGATAGAAATGAGTATTGTTTTGTTCTACATGATAACTACTATAAATGTAGTCTTGTCTATAAAATTAATTACACTTCGAAAACTATAATACGTATTTTCATGAAATCTCCCAAACTGTTATCCATTTGGATTCGCATTCTAGGGGTTTTAGAATGCTTTTTGTAATACTGTTTCTAAATGCTACTAAAAAGTCTCTCAAAGATAGATCGATAGCAACCGCAAAAAATTTATAATTTCATGCGAAAATATCACCTGAGGAAAATTTGGTCAAAATTAAGTTAGATTAGCTGGGACTTACGGTTGGAGTGAGTTGAGTTGCTTTGACTTGGGTTGCATTAGTTTGGGATGAATTGGGTTGGGTTGGGCGTAGTGTGGACGAGCTGGGTTGAATTGGGTTGGGTTGAGTTAGGTTGAGTTAGGTTAGGTTGGGTTGGGTTAGGTTAGGTTAGGTTAGGTTAGGGGCCTCGGTGGAGTAGTGCGAAAGCGCGCTTCCATTGAGGCCACAACGAAATGTGGCCGATCGGTTGGGGCGTTCGAATCCCGACTGGGGCGACCGCATTTCGCTTAGTTAAGTTTAGGGTTCATGTTGCATGAATGGTTACTGCGTAAGGGATGCCCGTAACCCCCCCCCCCCGAAGCAATGCGAAAGCGGTTCCGGGAGGGTAATATGAATGAAAATAAAGGTTAGGTTAGGTTGAGTTGGGTTGGGTTGCGTTAGATTAGGTTGGGCTAGGTTGAATTGGGTTAGGTTTGCTTGCATTATATAGGATTCTCAGGTTATATTTGTAAATTTAGATTAAGTTATATATATAATATAAATTATAGCTTAAATTAGATTAATTTAAGTAACTTCACGTGAGTTTATATTAAAATTTTAACGTTAGGTTTGAGTTAAGTTAGATTAGCTTTTCAGCCAAGAAAATTTAGGTTTGGTTGAGGTTGTATGAAGTTAGATAGATTTTCGTGGGATTATTTCTAAAATTAATAATATCGCAAAATTATGTATATGTTATCATTAATGTCTAGACAGTTTCATAAAATTATGTGCATTAAAGAGATTTCCTACGAGGAATTAAGCATAAGACCAGGTTGGGCGTGGTGTAGACGAGTTGGGTTGAATTGGGTTGGGTTAGGTTGGGTTAGGTTAGGTTAGGGTAGGTTAGGTTGAATTGGGTCGGGTTAGGTTGGGTTAGGTTAGATTAGGTTGGGTTAGGTTGGGTTGGATTATATAGGATTCTCAAGTTATGTTTTTGAGTTTAGATTAAGTTAATATAAATTATAGCTTAAATTAGATTAATTTAAGTAAGTTCACCTAAGTTTATATTAAAATTTTAACGTTAGGTTTGAGTTAAGTTAGATTAGTTTTTCAGGCAAGAAAATTTAGGTTTGGTTGAGGTTGTATGAAGTTAGATAGATTTTCGTGGAATTATTTCTAAAATTAATTATATCGCAAAAATTTTGTATATGTTATCATGAATGTCGAGACAGTTTCATAACAGTATGTGCATTAAGTTGATTTCCTACGAAGAATTGAGCAGGTTTTACGAAAGGATGTTTAGAGCAAAAAGATATCTAAAATTTATGAAGGTGTCTCAATCAACTTCAAAATTAAGAACGTCTTTTACAAGACACTGAAGAATCTCTTGGCAGTTATTCTAATAAATTTTACGAAAGACGGGCGTCTCATTTAAGTCTGTTGTATACTGAAGTTGTTATGTTGAAATGGCCTATAAAATTTGCAAAGTTACAGTTGCCGTCAGGTTAGAATTACCCACAACTAAGAGGTTAGTTTATTACGGGGTAATTCTCTCTTAACATTTTAGGAGCTTCAGAGACAACGTGTGTACAGGGTGTTCCTAAACTTTGCAGCCAGAATTGTATTCTGACCTTAATATAATCATGTTATGTAAGGCTTTTTTTGAAGGTGTATTTTAAATATGTATCTGCAGCTAAATAGCAAGGTTATCATTTTACAATATTTCCTTTTGGAAGTGTAATCAGATATTTTAAACTTATTTGTACACCGCAAACCACACCAAAACCACATTTTGTCAGGATGTTTGAAACAACATGTAGGTACATAGAAGAGAGGTCATTAACTTTGTGTTAGATTTTTCTGCGTAATGAGTTTTGCTCGTCGCAGCCAGTGCATAATTTATCCTGATCGTTGAATAAACTTAAAGGGTGGTTGGTAGCAGGAGCGATTGACAGAGGGAGATAAAGGAGAAATATTTATCATTTTAGTGCTGACAACTAGCTCGCCAGCTCTCAGAGATGTCACTTTGATGAATACCTATGCAAAATTATGAATTTGAATTGCCGTATCTCGGATAGGTGATCCCGACTGGCCGGAATGGAAATTGCACATTTGCATGTTGCATATTTCGATGTCGCTATTTCGTTATGACGTTGACTAAGTGGACGGCGTTGTGCATGGTTAGCAATACTCGGTTGCAATTTCGTGAAGCATTTACTGCGGAAATTGCTTTTAAAATTTCGAATCTCAGCGGATATGTATAACTAAGCGGTGATTGCATTTTATTGCAGCGTTTGATAAAAAATTCACAAAGGCTCCACTGCCGCATATGCACCAGCGGCAAAACGACAAACTCTTGTTATTATTGGAGTAATGCTTTGACTGCATTCCTGCTACATTTTGCTTTTATTTAGCATATCCCATGTTTCATGTAGCGTGAACAATTTACACTATTGTACCTTATTTTTATGTGCATTCATAGGACAACAGTTCTAATTATAAAAACTTTGTTTCAGCCTTTACTCAAATCACAAGCCAAAATTCCGAAAATCGAATCTACATCCCTCTCCGACAGTAATGATTCCTTCAAATCATCAAAGCATGCCATTCACGCTATCAAAAAATATAAGGTAAGTAATTTTAAGATTTATGTTTATCGGTAAATTCCAGTTCAACTATTCGTGTATAATTCTGATAAAGTTTCCTTGAAGTGGGCACTAATTTTTCTATAGAATAGGATGTACTGGTGTAGCTACCAAAGAAGTCAGCGTTAACAGTAGAATAGAATGGGTTCTCTTGGTCCAGTTATCAGAGACGCCAACCCTATTACTAGCACAAAATCATCGATATTTCCATAAAACTTTTAAGGGTGATGGCGTTAGTATTTGGAATACAGTATAGGTGCTTTTAGTGGAGTTATCAAAGACTTCAGTGCTATCTCCACAACAGAAGAAAAGTTATTCAGAGAAAACTACCAAAGAAACTCAGCTAATATTTGGAATACAATAAGTTCCTATATTGGAGGCGCCAATCTATCAGCGCTATAACAAGTACAGAAGTAGAGGTATTTCTACCAAGCAGTTTAGTGCATTTTATGAAGTTACCAATGACACCAGTGTAGAACTACGCAGAGAGCAAGCACAAACATTTGCATTAAAGTACGTGCTTGTAACGGGGCTGCTGAGACAGAAATATATTCAGATAGAAGTATCATTTTATCTCCACTATTGTTTAACATATATTTGGAAGTAGTTTTAGAAATGTGGAAAAAGAAAGTAAATGGTATGGGAGTGCCCGTTAACAACAACCATCTGTTTACACCTAACTTTGCAGACGATGAGGTCATGATCGCAGAAGATTTCTATGATTTAGAATATATGTTGAAGAAACTCGATGGAAATTATAAACAATGGGGCATAACTATTAATATAAATAAAACGGAGTATTTAGCAGTAAATACAGATGCTAAATTTCAAGTACTCATAAATGATGATGAAGAACTAAAACAAGCACAACAATTTAAATATCTAGGAACAACAATCACTAACAACGGAATAGGCCAGGAAGAAATAAGATCAAGAATTAAAGCCAGTCGAAAAGTATTAGGAAGTCTAAACTCAGTGTGGTGGGATCGGCACATATCAACTAACATAAAAAAAACACATAGGTAAATCAATGGTCGAATCGGTCTTATCCTACGGTTCTGAAACATGGACCGTCAATAAGGAATATCGACGTAAGTTACAAACGGTAGAAATGGACTACCTAAGAAGAAGTCTTCGAGTGTCGAGATTAGAACATCAAACAAATGACGAAATCCGACGAAAAATGAAAGCGGGAGATACATTTACAGACAAAATCGACAGAAGAGGACTCAGATGGTTGGGACATTTACTCAGGATGGACGATGAGAGATGGCCGAAACGAATTTTCAATTGGACTCCACCAGGAAAACGTAACAGAGGAAGACCGAGGAGATCATGGAACAATGGAATCAGAGGAGCGATGACGACGTACGACCTAGAAGATGATGACGCACAAAATCGTGATGTATGGCGTTTGTATCAGGGAAGTCGCGCAGGAATAGCGCCAAATTCAGGCTTGTCTGGGAGAAGAAACTCTCAGGGTATATGTTGCTAAGGGCTGCCCACAAGGGGGGGTTTTATCCCCCGTAGTAAACGAACTTCTACAGAAACTCAATGATAAAGGGTTCTACGCCCAAGGTTATGCGGATGACATAGCCATCCTCATCAAGGGCAAACACCCAGCAATCATGGCAAACCTCATGCAGAGGGCGCTAAACACCACTCAAAGGTGGTGCGCAAGGGAAAACCTCAAGATTAATCCCTGTAAAACATTAATAATACCGTTCACCAAGAAAAGAGATACATGGGCATTTGACAACTTGACAATCTTTTGCAAAAGAATTCAGGTTAGCCAGGAGGTCAAATATCTGGTCATCGCCCTGGATGCAAAACTAAACTGGAACACACACCTGAATAACATCTCAAACAAAGCGAAAAAGGCCCTTATGATGGACAGACGCATGTTTGGTAAAACATGGGGACTGAAACCAAAGATAGTCCAATGGTACTACACTGCGGAAGTTAGACCCGTGATAGCTTATGGCACCCTGGTGTGGTGGCCTAAAGGGAAGCAAAAAACAAGCATTACAAAACTAACCAGGATACAGAGACAAGCCTGTTTGTGTATATGTGAAGTCATGAACAGTACTCCAACTGCATCTATGGAAGCCCTTTTGGGACTAATCCCTTTGGATATATATATATATATATATAAAAGGGGAAGCCTGTATTGGAGCATATAGAATGAAATCTACCGGCAACTGGCACACCAGCCAGGAACGATATGGACACAAACGAATACAGGGAGTAATAGAAGGTAGCCCCATCCTTTAAATGGCTACCGACTGTACCCTTTCAGAGTATTCCTTTGACAAGCCATTCACTGTAACATATAATCGCAATGACCCCCAAGGAACTCCACCTCAGCTGTCAAAGGGGCTAGTCTGGTACACAGATGTCTCCCGCACAGCAGAAGGCACAGGGGCCAAAGACCAAAGGAGAACATTAGTATACCTCTGGAATAAGGCCACAGTTTTTCAAGCTGAAATCTTTACAATAATGCAATGTATCCAGGAAAATGCAAAATGCGGGTATACTCAACAACGCATAAGCATCTTGTCTGACAATCAGGCAGCTTTAAAAGCCCTTGAATCGCCTCGCATTAATTCCAAATTAACGAGGCAATGTCTATACCTTTTGACATGCTTGTGTGAGGAGAACGTAGTTCAGCTCATATGCGTGCCAGGGCATACGGGGGTAGAGGGAAACGAGAAAGCAGATTTTCTCGACAAAAACTGGAGAAGGTAATACTCGTAATTGGAACACCTTCTCGCAGACTAACAACTGACGTCCTCCAACTAGGACGAATTCAGATTAGACGGTTGGTAGGACTTATAACAGGACACTGCCACCTATAAAAACACCTTCACAAAATCAGTGTATACAAAGGAGACACGCTCTGTATGTTATGTGAAGAAGACGAGGAAACAGCTTCACATATAATCTTAGACTGTCCAGCACTATACCGCAAGAGGTAGCAACGGGGGGAACACTTCGTGAAACAACATTCACACACGAAAACCTCGGAAAAAATATCCTGCAAGTCGTTGAGGGCACAGATCTACTTTGAAAGAATCGAGGGCGCACCAGAGACCATAGAGTCGAAGTTCAAACCGGGCTAACTAACCCACTCAAATCCCTGCGGAAAATCAATCAATCAATCAACCAGGGAAGTCGGCACTGACAATTAGAAAAAAGTATGTTCTTCTAGTGGCGCTTCCTGTAACGCTAGCGTCATATCCACAATGGAAGGAATCATACTGTAACATAACTATCTGAAAGTCAGCGTTAATAAGTATTTCAAACAAATTAACTCCTTTGGGTAGAACAGCTAAACAGTTAGAGTTAGAACAGAACTAATGGTTCTGTAGTAACTACCAAGGAAGTCGAACATTTAGAATCAAATATGTTGTTCTTTCGGACATACCAGTGATGTCAGCGCTATCAAGATGATAGAAGCAATAATATTTCAGTGTAGCTACCAGAGCAATCAATGCTAATATTAGAAATGTAAAGTATGTTTTTCTAAGATAACGATCAAAGGCGATGGACCTGTCAGAGAAAGAATCAAAAATATCCCGGTAGAACTACCAAGGTTATATTTGGAATAAAGAGGTATTTCTAGCGACGTTTTTAAAGGCGCCCAAGGGACCTACTATTTTAAATAAAATTATTGTTCTTTTGCGTATACTACTGATGTCTGCGCTATAACCGACACAGAAGCAAAGTATTTTAGTAAAATTACCAAGGTAATCAAAGATAACATTTGGAAAAAGCAAATTTTTTGGTGGTGCTAATAAAGATGTCAGTTCCGTCGTGATAGTAGCAAAGTAGAAGCAAAGCTATTATTAAGGAAGTCAGCGCTAACATTTAGAATGAAATAGGTTCTTTCGGACATACCAGTGATGCCAGCGCTATCAAGATAATAGAAGCAATAATATTCCAGTGGAGCTACCAGAGCAACCAATGGCTATGGCGCTGTCACGAGAAAGACGCAAAAATATCCCGGTAGAACTACCAAGGTTATATATGGAATAAAGTGGTATTCCTGGCGATGTTTTTAAAGGCCCCTAATATTTTAAATAAAGTGATTGCTCTTTTGGATATACTACTGATGTTTGCGCTATAACGGACACTGAAGCAAAGGTATTTTAGAAACATTACTAAGGCTATCAACGATAACATTTGGAAAAAAGTACTTCTTTTGGTGCTCTTAATAAAGATGTCAGCTCCGTTATGATAGCAACAAAGCAGAAGCAAAGCTATTATTAAGGAAGTCAGCGCTAACATTTAGAATGAAATATGTTCTTCTTTCGGACATACCAGTGCTGTCCGCGCTATCAGGATAATAGAAGCAAAAATATTCCACTAGAACTACTACTATACTACTGATGTCTGCGCTATAATCGGCACAAAGCAAAAATATTTATAAAATTACAAAGCCAATCCACGATGGCATTTGGAATAACGTAGATTCTTTGGATGGTGGTAATAAAGATGCCAGTTTCGTCGTGAGAGTAGTAAAGCAGAAGCAAAGCTATTATCAAGGAAGTCAGCGCTAACATTTAGAATGAAATAGATTGTTTTTTAGGACATATCGGTAATGTCTGCGCTATCAGGATAATAGAGCAAATATATTCCAATAGAACTACCAGAGCTATTATTGCTAATATTTAGAATGAAAAGGGGTATTTTTGGAGACGTTTTCAAAGGCGCCAATGGAACCAGAGCTAACATTTAGAATTTCTTTCTGTTTTGGATATACTGCTGGCGCCTGCACTATAACCAGTACAGAAGCAATAATTTTGTAATAAAATTACAAAAACAGTTCGACGATAACATTTGGAAGAAAGTACGGTATTTTGACTCCAACGTGAGAGCAGCAAAGTATAAACAAAGCTATTATCAAGGCTGTCAGCACCAACACTTGATGTGAAATGGGTTTTTCTAATAAAGTTTTCAAAAGCCTCAGTGCTATCATCACAGCAGAAGCAAAATATTCAGATAGAACCACCTGGGAGTCAGTTCTTCCACTTTCAATAGAGGTGTTTTTTTTTTGGAGAAGCTGCAAATGATGAGAGTGTTGCTATAACAGAAACAAAAATACTCCGTTAAAATTACTGCATATGTCAGAGCTGACATTTGAAATAAAGTACATTCTTCTGAAAGAGTTACCAAAGATATCGACGTTATCACTAGAAAGATAAAAGACATCAGCGCTATAACAGGAACAGAAACGATGCTCCAGTCAAACTACCAAGAAGATTAGCTGATAGATTCGGAATAAAGTAGATTCTTCTTGCGTAGCTGTTAAACACGTCTACATCAACAATTACAGAAGACCCAAGATTTTCACACATGTTTATTAACTAAGGTAGGTGTGATATACAGAACTGTATATTCTTTAATTCGAACTACATGGCCCACCATGGAAAAACTAACTGACGAAAAATACAATTATATTAGCACCATATGTCCCCTAAGGGATAGGATTGATTGGAGACGGTGGTTTAAGTAAATACACTTTGGAAAACCCCTTACCATCATGATATTTAGAACACCTAAATACGTATTTCAGCAACTAAGCTGCGATTTTCAGTAGGAATTTGAACTAACTAAAGTAACTTGGCTGAGGTCTTACTACTACTGGTACTAGTAAGTGTGTGGTGGTATCTTAGTTGGTAAAGCGCTCGCTTTCAGAAACCTAAGCATTACTATGCAGATTTATAAATATTTTGTCTGCAACCCACTACACACAATGTCCCAATCCGGCTTGCAGCAGTGGGATCTTAATGCTAAAAACCTTCTCTGGAAATTCTGTCGTTCGGATTCGACGTTAAACTGTAGGTCCCCGTGTTTCTATCTTAGCGCTGAGGAGAAACACGTGGCAGAGAAGAGGCCGATGGCCAGCAGTGGGTCGAAGAGGCTGTCAGTGATGACTACTGGTATTACATGACCCTCCAAGGGAATTTGATAGTTACTTAAAATAAATCCTCTTACTTGATGTTGGTATTTTTGGGTACAATTGGCCTAAGCAATCCTTCTTATGAACTCTTTGCAAATAGTTGGCTGCAGTTATTTAATGCGTCTTAACTAAAAATGTACACAGTTAATTATTTCTTTGTCAATTGATTCAATACAACTAGCAGAATTCCGCAACCGTAGAACATAAGTAAACAGTTGCTTTGTTTTCAGCACCTCGTCCACTTGGGATGGTTGTCGGATGACGAAATGGTTGCTGTTGAAGTAAGTCCCTTAAGCATACTGGAACAGTTACCGCCGTGCCTGAAACAGAACACCTTCGGAACAAAATAACGACGGTAGTTTTAAGGCTAAAGAATAAATATATAAATGAAAACAGCATTGTTTCAATTTAAACCCTAAAATCCATAATAGCCGTATAACATTGGCTTTCTGATCCATCCAGCATTTCGTTGAACGTAACAACAATATAACCTTCAATATGTAGTCGCTTTTATTTTAGAGACTGACTTATGAAAGGAACCAATATTGGTCATTTTAAAGCAGTGAATGTGTTGTTGGTTTCGTAAAATTGTAGGTTCTCTTTGTTTTTATGAAAAAAGTAAGGGGTTATGCAAGTCCTAAAATGTGTAAGTTGTTGAAAATAAATAGAATCGTATAATTTACAATAGAATGTACTTCTTCCTTTGTGAAGAATCATTTTCGTTGAAAATAATTTAGTAACTATATTTTACTCCTTTACTTTAATTTAAGGTTTATCTTAAGTGGTTGCGAGCGTATCGGAACCGTCTGTAGACAAGAACAAACTGAAGTGACCAATTTACAGAGCTGAAGTTCGCGGAGCTCATGTTTAATGGAGAAAGGGTTCTTCGCAGACAGTGTGGGTTCGTATTTTGCATCTGCCGGACGAACACTCCCGCTGGGAGATTGATTACCGGTGTACATTTGCGGAATACGATCTGCCGTTCTGTGCTGTACCTATCTAACGGGAATTTAATTTTGCCGGTCGCCATTAGCACGCTGGACTCAGGAAAAACGATCTGATTTTGCATGACTAGTAAAATTTTTCGTGCGGTATAATTTACTAATAATTATGATTGATGAAATCGAGCCTTGTAAGAAATAAAATATTAAGAATAAACGCTGAGGGTTTTTTGCTAATCCCGGAACGTTCGTTTTACCGTTCTGTCACTATGTGAAATTACGGGGCGCGCTTTTTACTCGCAGCATCTCGAAAAACGTACGTGCAGCATTCTCTTCGGAAATTGAACGGTATTTCTCAATTATTGTTTCAAGTAAAGTGAAATTTATTACGAGTAGCTTTATGATTTTGCTATTTTTGTTTTGGAATGGAAAGCGCTTCGGGCTTTCTTTCTCTTCCGTTCATTACGTCTGATTGATACAGGAAGATATAATACATCTAATTTCTATTCCAACATCTTATACATGTGGGAAGCCTGGATTCACATCGGTAGTTCTCTGTTGCCCATATCAAGAATCAGATTGAATTGGTTATTGGAATGGTTTCTTATCTGAGTAGTATTTCGTAAAATTAGATCTCGTTTGAGATGTTTTTTGTATTAAATTTATTCTGCAAAAGATTTATCCAATACTCTTAGAGTTGTAAAAATAAAACTCAAACTGCTTTATTTATACAGGGTGTCCTTTAAATACCTTAAAAGCTTCAGGTAGCACTCTTCTGTAAGAAATACAGTCCTCAAAAACACTAACACGAACTTCCTATAGTGCTTAGTTTCCTCCACGAACACCTTAAAGAATATTATCACTTGGCAACGGATTGACGATGTTCTTTGCATTTTATGGAAAATTTAATTAGTAGGCCGACATTACATGAAGCATTTGACAAATGTCGAAAAACAAATTTTCTACTTTTCATCACAATACCATGGCCTTGCACTGTTGTCAAATGTAGTATTTAAGAAATTTATCATTTTAACAGTACTTCCAGAAGAGCAACTAGAGCGTCAACTCAATATTAATCTTTACATAATCAAGTGGCAGTCAGTCACTTATCGGCAGATACGTACAACATTAAAGTTCTCGTTATTGTTTCCATGAAATTCTGTTTTAAAGATATGAACTTTAACACTCTCGTACAAGAAAACTAAGCTCCAAATACCTACTTTTTTTTGAAGATTTGTATTAAGCATTCATAAAGGAAAAATTCTACCTGAAGCTTTTAAGGCATTTAAAGGACACCCTGTATAATTTTTAGAATAATTCAGTATTAGAACTAATTTTTCATAGTTATCCTAATTTTAAAACCTGTGTGTTTAAAAATAGTATAGTAATTGCATTTGATGTACACGTGACATTTACTGACGTTATTAAAAACTAGTATTTTGGTATTTAAATCCGGCTTGTAATGAAACGGAATTATTATATGATCATGACGAAGTTTTCGTGAAGTGGTACTAAACCATGTGTAGGTTTCACTTTGTTGATACTGGCGTTCAATATTGTGATTGTTACGGATTTTCAATTGATTCGACGATTTACAAATTATAAAAATAGTGAATTTAATCAATTAATTTAGAATTACGTTAACTGAAAATTAGTAAACTTTGTCAAGTGAATTCCAAGTCAGAACTATTTATTGTCAATAAATAATTTGCGTGGCAATTTGTAGTATTTGCAAGATTAATGTAAGAAAAATCATATACATATAAATCATTGCCCACTTTAATTTTCAGTTTAATCATTTGTTAATTAAGTTAGCTCATAATCTTACGTTGTCAGAAACTGATTCCAAGCATGTTGAGTTGCTGATAATCATCTTGAATTGTTTAATAGTATAAGTTTACACGATCGTTTTAAATTTGTAAAGTCATAATTTTGAAACGTTAGCTGTCATAGATTTCCGTATATCATCTACTGCGAATATATTAGATAAACATAAAATACAAATATTTTAATCAACCTATCTTATGTGCAAATCTCGATAAATATGTAAAAACTCCGGGATTCACTTAATTATAGCAATCTTGCGTTTAATGACTTTAATATGTCTGCCCATTTAAAGGAGAACCCCGGTGGGTTAAAACTTTGTGAATAATTAATTGCATGAATAGAAATATGGGTTAAATGTTGTTATAAAATATCAATTAGTCTTTAGATTAAGAGAGCTAAAGCGATGAATTTTGCAGATAAGATATATGAAATATGTGGGTATATTAATAGAAAGATGTCGCTCAATTTTATAACAGAAGAAAAAAAATAATGTGACTTCCCAGCAGGAGAAATTCTAAAAGATAAATTAACTACGTCAACTGAAACTGGATTTTTTCCACAAAAAAGCAACTTCTGATCTAGATCATTACATCTTAAACTAGATATTAATTGAAATAAACTGTAGCATTTAAGTTCGTTATAAAGAAATCTATGTATAAGGTATCTATGTTAAAATTAGCTTTAACTTGAAACCGCACATATGGCATTTTAAAAAAAATTATGAAATCTTTAAAAACCCAACCGTTTACTGCTTTTTATTAGTAATTCCTAAGTGTTACGATTTGTAGTAAATTAGTGCAACGCAGCTCTGTACTCTCAACATGAATTTTGTTGTAATAAGACCGTCAGCGTCATGCAAGTTCATATGCCTTGACGTTTCCAGTTACACGCAGTTAACGTTAATTCCACTAACGGACTTCCTATATTGCACAGAACGCTAAAATAAAAATTAATTAATTATCCCATAATCACTTCTATCGAGTCTATTTTAACTTAAAGATACCATCATAAGATGTGATAATGTTAAGGTGTGCAGCTGCATGTGAGACACGTAGATGTTTATTGCCGTTTCGTTATTATATTGATCGAATAGTGTTCGTGATTGAGAGGATTCGTGAAGATGTACGTGCTGTGTTTTTATATTAATTAATTAATGCGATAGGTGTGTACTTTACTGCTTCAAAATTTTGATCTTATACGATACAGGAACAGTAATATAAAAATAATTAAGTTTAGATGAGTAAACAAATACCTAGGAATATTTTAGTTATTTAAATAAAGTATATTACTTGGATGTAGGTAACTGAAGACTTTATACATCTACAAATGGATATTATTGAACTGATGACGCCTCGAAGTGGAATCTTAAATAACTTTGAAGGAGGGCGCCAAATTGTCACGAAGTGGGTTAATAACTCGTATCAAGCTGGGTTAAGGTAGGGCTAATTGCATAAGACGTTTGGAAATGCCCGACGTTGTCCGAACTCAGGCCCAAGTAAGGCGAAAATGAAGTTTTGTGAACTGTGAGCTGCACCAAGGAATGATAGAGTGGGCCAGGAACCTTTTCATATCGCACGTACTGATTGTTTATTTACGTATTTAATGTCGTCTTATTGCCGTTCCTGTGACCAATCACAGTCGTTAGTGAGGACGTCTCACCACACCTAATTAAAATAGTGCACAAAAAAATATGAACTTGATAATTAGAGCGTAGAAAATATGCATCATCATATAATTACTTACATGTAGGCGAATTAGATTATCAAAAATCCATTTCTGACAATTCTATCGCGGGTATATTTTTTAGAGTATAATTTATAATTACATATGTATCTATGTATAGAGTGTGGTGGTAGCTCTGGAATTTTTGTCGTTCGGATTCGACGTTAAATTGTAGGTCACACCTGTGTTTCTACCTTAACGCTGAGGAGAAACACGTGGCATAGAAGAGGTCAATGAGAGCTTATTTGAAGTTGTAAATTATAAGAACCTTATATTATAATCTGTTATCATCTTATTTTAGTCTCTACTGCTAGAACTTCTAGATAATTTGTAGAGAACGTGAATGTTATGCTAAATCCAAAATAACTTGGTTCCAGTATTTTTGTATTACTTTTTACTTGTTAGGTTAACTAAAAGGGATAGTTGGTTTGGAATGTGTATATACCGAATGATTCATGGATAAGTATGAGGCTACCATTCAAGAAATAACCAACCCAAAATACATATAAAAGGATACTGCGATATTTACATTTTCAGTGACAGTATTATGAAGCAGATATTACTGTTTGGTATTCAATTTTAATCAACTTTCAATTAAAGTGTGTGTGAGCAAAAACGATAGTTTTATTTATAAATATTTACGTTTAAGTATTTTATATGTCATAAAATGGTAAACATAACAATTTATTAATTTAGAAGTAAAGTGTTAAGTATGTTAAATATGCATCTCTGATTCATGATACCGTCAATAAAAATTCAGATATCGCAGTACCTTGTCATATGTATTTTCAGTTGCCTATTTTTCGAATGGTAGGTTCGTAGTTGCGTGAACCACTCTGTAGGTAAATTTACGTTGACGAATACAAACTACAAAAGAATAAATACCTTCACAACTGAAACCTAAAATTATTCAGTTACTTCAAAAGTCGTGAACTGGTTAACTTGGCAAATTGTTAAATCCAGTGATGATAACTTTCTACGAATAAAGTAGAGTGAAGCACTAGAAATTGATATAAGAAGGCGAATTACTTCTTACAATAAAGGTTTTACAGTTGGTCTACACTGTCTTGCAAGTTAATATACGAAGGGAACTTAACAAATTATTTGCCTAGCCATAAAACAAAAGAGACAAAAAATGTTAATAATTCTATATTTCAACGCACTTATGCCATATGTCTGGTGGTTTATACTATATACTTGTATACTATCAGAAGAAATTCCTTCGGTTGACTAGCGAAGTAGTCATTGACGGTCGGTTTCAGTTCGTTACAAGTAAAATCTTCGACTTCTTAAATATTTTTTCAGTTTTCTAAACGGTTCAATGTCTGGGCTGTACGATGGATTATCAATCTCGTGAAACCCACATTCCTCTGTAACAGGTAGGACCTTTTGAACCTTGTGGACTCTGCAAATATTGACGTTTTTCACAAATGGCGTTCCTTAGATTTTTTAGAGTAATGATGCAAGTGTAGTCCCTCTTGGCTTATATTCAATAAACAATATTCTCTCCATGTCCCAGAAAATTGTAGTGATTAACATCCCAGCAAAAGGTTGGATTCGGAATTTCTTGAGAGGTGGAGAACCCTTATGGGCCCATTACGTGGATTCTTGTTTCGTCTCAAAATTCCAGTAATTTACCAAAATTTAGTCACCAATCACTATTCCTGATAGAAACTCTAAATCCTTCTCTAACGTGGACAAATGTTTGCACATTTGTTGGTGGTACAATTTATGTTCCAGGGCATTGGAATCCACCGCATTGACACCTCTTCAATAAGCCTAACTAGTCGTGTAAAATGGTAATGACATTTCCCTGAAGATACAGTTGCATCTTTCAAACGTCGATCCTCCAGCACCACAGCTTCAACTTTCACACACATTACTTCAGTAGTCGTATCTCAAGGTCTGCCTGATCTTGAGTCATCTTCATCGGATTCCCGTCCCCAACGAGATTGTTTACACCAAAATGTAACCTTGTAATAAGACGGAGCTTCATCTACGAAGACCGCAGTCATCCTGTAGTAGATAGTTTTTGACCCGTTCCTTTCTTCTGCCAAGAATTTGTTTTACACTTCGGTGTTCAAGTTTTACAATACTCATTTTTAATACAACTAAACACAATATTGTAGAAACAGAGTGCTGATCTGAACAAAATTGCATACAAAAGTATCAAGAACTTGTGAAAATATAACATTAATAGCGTAGGCCAGTTTTTTCGTAGCTAGGTAGATAAGTATTTGATTCCCCTCGTAGTTACTACAACTGCAATGCTTGAAAATGGTAAAACTTAATATATGCATATTTATACTAATTTTGCATTTTTTAAAGAAATTGCGTTTGTTTTTAACATTTATTAAGCTACAGCTCGTTACGGAAAATTTTGAGAAACTTAGGAAATTTAACTATAAGTATAACCTCATCTGTTAATATATATACTTTGAAGTGGTGGGTGTTCACCAACCCTTAAAATACTGAACTACTACTATACCTTCTTTATATTTTGTTGTTACCCTTGTAACACATTCATTAAAATCATTAGCACATAATGTTTTTATCGGAAAAAAATTGGAAATTATATAAAATAATGTTGTAACTAAAGCCTCTGCGAGATAATTCTGAAATGAGGACATCACAAATTACATTCTGAACATTTCTTATAAATTATTCTTTTTCACTGAAATATAAGTGTTGGAATGACGTTGTCTACTAACTTTAAAATTATCGTAATCTGTAGGCATCCTTGCTTCATGTTCCACGTCTTCAAAATAATTTCTGCTTTCCATAAAGAAAGCGGTACTAACAGATTTAAGTAAATTCCTTGCTTGAAGTAGGTTGAAGTGTACATCTCGTAATGATTGTCTTGTACTATTTGTTTGTGCTAAAAGATTATTCTATTAAACTGTTAATAATGCTGTTTCTTAATTACCAAAATTATCTGATAGTTTTCTGTTTGGAATTTACTTATTGATTTCTCATTCATTTTAATGAATATTATTAAATATTTATATAATTGAACTTTAAAGAAGAAACTGCGTCTGCCCTAGCCGCCCACTTAGTATCACAAATTATTTACAGTTTTGTGTTTCTTTGGGAAAATATGCATGCAAGTCTATTTATCGTCGAATTGAAGACAAGTAACATACAAATAAACTATAGAACATGAACATGATACTGCAGCAAAATTTAAAATCAAACTTTTAATACGATTTGCATCCATCGAATTTATTATTATATATAGGGTGATGAATCAGTCGGAAACGGTAATAGATACGAGGTCGGTTAAATTAGAGAATCTGAAAATAAATTCATTTTGATTCGTGGTGAATTAAGAAATAAATAATTATCTTCCCTGCCATTGATGCTATTTCAATCAAACTTGGTAACTATATGTTTTTGGTCACGGTGAGTTGAATGACATTGACGGAAATTTTCCAGGCTTTCTAGATCTTAATCTGCGATAGTCAACTTTTTTATTTCTTATGACCACCATATTGGGTTATCACACTATTAGATAGACAAAAAAAATCAGCCCCTTTTCTTCCAAAAAAGTTGTAGAAATTTGAAGATTTGTGTAAATAATTCATAAAATCGCGTTGGCTTTAAAAAACAATTGAGTATTTAAATTGTTCAAAGTGCACGCCGTTATTTTTGATGAAGGGGTTAGTCCTGAAAATAATTTCGTCCACTGTTTTTTTGAATGGTCTGCCTCGGAATGGAGTCGAAGGCATTTTCGATTTGGAGACGGAGATGTTCAATATTTTCCGTCGGGGATGCATACACAACGTCTTCTACATTGTACCACAAAAAGTAATTCATAGGCGTTAAGCATGGAGATCGTGGAGGCCAACGAACAGGGCCAAACGTGCCTAGCCATGAATTGTGGGCGTTGTGAGGATGGTTTTAAAGAGTTACTAATGGCAATTCGTCTACCATATTTTCTGAATTTGTTTGGAAAAAATGCAAATCGAAATGTCCATCGATAAAAAATGAACCCAGAACCGCATTATCTAAAAGGCCAGCCCATACGTTCAAAGAATATGGAACTAGCGGTCTAGTCTCTCTTATTAAACGGGGATTCTCTGTTGCATAATGATGAAGATTGTTTCTGTTAAACAAAGACTCATCAGTACATAGTATTTTTCTGGAAAACATGTGGATATTGCTGCAGTTTTTCATGACACCAGTAACAAAAGTACAATCGCTTATTACCATCACCAGGATGAAGAGTTTGTTCAGTTGTAATTTATATTCATGGTAGTTATGTGTTTTGCGGATTTTCCCTACATATGGCTCATCAATACAATACTCGTGAGAAATTCTTCGGCTGGAGTTTTCTGGCTCAATCGCTAATCGAGCCAGCATATTCACTTCATTAGCAATAATTCCTTTTCTATATGGCCCTCACAGCCTTTTAAACCTGCCACAAACAGTGGATGTAGGCATCGTACATATCCTGCTTTTCTTCATCGGTGAACATCTTAACAATTACAAAACACGATAAAGAAACTCTACGTACACCACTTAAACGCAATCTGTCTATTTTTTATTAAAACAAATTATTTGTTGCCTGTCAGTTTCAATTGTTTTATAAACGGCGCGCGCTTTGAAGTTTAAATAGTCATCTCGCACTTTAATTACACTGGGAAACAAAAATCAACTTTTTTTGTGCCATGGATAAAACATGGAGTAAGTTATGTAAAATTTCACCAGAAAGCAGAAAATGACCTTGGATTTTCTCTATCACCAACACTTTATTTGCTACGAAGTGTTGTGCGTTATACGGAAATATATCAATATCTGTATGTTAATGTTGCACTTACTTCAAAATGTCGTTGCGGATGTTTTATAGCGATATTTGGTCTCTGAAGCTTCTCCATGGTTGCAACGTCTTGGTGGAACCGTTTTCCATGTTCGTCACTTACGGCACCCAGATTTTCCGGAAAAAAATCGAGATGAGCATCCAGAAAGTGAATTTTTACACGTGTTACATCCCATTTTTCTGTAGGCGCTAATAATTCAATCACAAGATCTTTGTAATTTTCATCTTTGACATATCCAAGAAAATTGATCATAACTGTTGTAAAAGCTCTCCATGCTCTTAGTTCAACTTCATTCAGCAAGTTGTCAAATTCGCCTTCTTTCATTACTTCTCGTATGTGTAGTCCCACAAATATGCCCTCTTTAATTTTTGCCTCACTAACTCTCGGAAATTTCTGTTTCAAATACAAGAACCCTCTTCCGTTCCGATCTAGTGCCTTAACGAAATTTTTCATTAAGCCCAATTTAATATGCAGTGTTGGTAGAAATATGTTTTTAGGACCAACCAGTGGTTCGTTGGTAATATTGTTTTGACCCGGAGTTAGTGCTTGACGTGGTGGCTATTCCTTCTGTATATAGTGACGATCTCGTGGACGGCTATCCCATTCACACAGGAAACAACAGTATTTTGTATACCCCAGCTGAAGTCTAAGATAAAGCGCTATCACTTCTAGGTCTCCATAGATTTACCACTCATAGTCATTATACCGGATGTGTTCTAGGAGATTATGATTCCTTCGTATGAACGGTATGAGCTATAGGTACAGATGGGTATTTATTGCCGTTGTGACGCAAAACTGTTTTAAGCTAAGTGTTGAAGAATCTATAAATAGACATCAATTGCTTGGTTCATGTTTCTGTGCGTGAAATAAGTTGTCAACATCCGTGCATTATACCAAAGTCCCTTCTTGAGCGAAACAATGTGTAAGTCCTTTTTGACTTTTTCGGAAGTGAGTTATACGTACGTTACCTTCGAGGAGATTCCATCCTTTTAATCTCGATGCTAGAAGGTCTGACTACGATTTTCCTAGTTTTAAATCTCGAACAAAATCATTCAGTTCAGCCTGTGAAATCAGATGTGGTTCTGTTGAACATTCTGGTGCTTGAAATAGTGGATCGTTGTGGATTTCCCGAATTGCATGTCATCAGTTGGAACACCAGTGCTTTCAGGTTCTTCTTCGTCCAAACTCCAAGATTCTGGTGGATTTGGTCTTTCTGTTCTCTTCACACCATTGGTACCGCAAAGCGCATTTTACGTTTTGTACCTGTCAACCAACCTGTTAACAATGTTACACAAGTCTTACAACGTATGTGAGGAGTCCATGACTTATCATAATTTCCTACTTTAACTCCGAAATTTATGTCGGAGTTGAAGTAGGAGATCAAGAACTTTAGTTCGTAAGCTATTTGTACAAGTGGGGTGAAAGTACGTTTTTGCGATTTAAAAGTTAGTTCCCACACACATAACAAAAACTGTTGACATTATTTACACACTGTCTAGGCATTGCTCTTACTTGTTAATTCACAGTCAATCACAATACAGTAATAAACATAAATCAAGTATGTAGAGCACAAACACGTTAGTAACGACGTTTCACGGCACGACATAGGAAATTCAGTAACTTCACACGCCGGTAAATGCCTACTAATGCACAATATCTGATTTGGTGGAGAGGAATGAACTTGTCTTAACACAGTATATTCGTCACTGCTCATACATTTCACAAGGTGGCGCAATATGAATATATTGCATACTTGCAAAAATATAAATGCTTGTTACTAAAAATTCGTGGGTGATAGGCAGATTCTGTTTTTAAATTCGGTTTTAGGGTGCCGAAATACATCAGAAACACCTACAAATTTCCATGTCACAAAATGTGTGTCCAATAGTGATATTGTTTCAATTGTTTTTCAACGTCTATGCAATTTTATAAATTAGTTACAAATTTTCAAATTTCAAAACGTTTTTGGAAGAAAAAAGTTATGTTGGTTACAAAATTGAAAATCTAATTTTATTGTCTATCTAATAGTGTGATAATGCGATATGGCGGCCATAAGAAATGAAAAACTTGACTATCGTAGCTTGAAATCTAAAAGGTGTAGAGAATTTCGGTCAATGTCATTCAACTCACAGTGAGCAACAACATAGCGTTGCCAATTACGATTGAAATATTGTCAGTCGTAGGGAAGACAATATTGTATTCACAATTTTTAGTTTGAAATCAAGAACGAATCAAAATAATCAGGATTTCTCTCTCAGATTCTCAATAGCCATTAAAAAAAAGCGCAAATTTTCTCTAATTTAACCGACCTTGTGTCTCTTACCGTTTCCGAGATATCAATGGTGAGATCGAAAAATCCATCACCCTGTATATGGCCAATAGTGAGGTCCCAAATTTCGAGGGTCTCTTAATTTTCGAAGGCTCTAAACATGCGCCTAGTAGGATAATCCGTCATTGAGTAGTATGCAAATAATATCTATTTAGGTAATAGCAGATGTTATGTTTATTTTAAAATGTGCCGCTTTATAGGAATTGATTTGTTTGCCGCTTCGCCAGAATTAGTAACGTTATTTTAATTGCAGTCCTATTTTGGGTTACCATTTTTCGCTATGTTGTTTTGTCTTGAAAATTGAGTTATGGAAGGCAGTCCCGTTAATCCCCTGAACGTTCTCTTTGTGGGCTGATTTTCTGTCGACCAAATTCCCGGAAGTGTTGATCTCGGCAGTTGCACTTGTTAGAAATTCCTTCTAGAACTCTTGCATAACATTTCAAAATATGGTGCAATTTTGAGGGAAGAAGTGCAAGCCCCCCCCTTTCTCGGCTCCAGACCTTCCCAAAATTACATCTCTAGGGGAGGGCCGTAATTATATCGAGTGCTGCAAGTGGCGGCTTTTGAGTTTTGTTAACGGGTATCTGTTATGTGTTCCGTCTCGCTGTTTTATTACCAAGGGGTATAAACAGACCATCGGCTAGTGCCGGATTTAAAAGGGAAACACTAGATTCAACCCCGGTAAAAGGCAATTCGTTGGTGAATTGACCAATCGCCGTTGGGCGGATTATTTTCGAAACCAACTCCCGTCGCTCTGCGGTTTTCATTTGTGCGCTGAATGCATCAAATTACCGGGCTTCTGGATGTTGACTTCCTTCAACTCAGGTTTCAGGGTCGTACCCATGGATTTTATCATCATCTTGTGAACCAGTATCGTGCTGGCCGCTCCTAATCTCCGAACTTCAAGGTAAAAACAGATCAGTTTTTGTGTGTGGTGACACGAAACTTGCGCGCGACTTGCAAAATTTGGCGGTATTAAACTTTGACTTGTTAAACCAAAAAAAAAGCGACCTTCAGTCGAAAATCTTTTTTATTTGCACGAAATATTTGTAAAAAGGAATTTTGTTTATGCTGTGTTTTCCTGTAAACTCTACGCCACTGACCACGCAGAATTAATAGATTTTAAATACCGTGGGCCATGGGCGGCGAGTTCCCTTTTGTTTGAACGTTCAAATTATGCTGTTGTAATTTTAAAATTATCAAATCACTTTTGCTTGTCATTTTTGCTGTACCGTCGTTTCCAATAATTTCATTACATGCGTTTTAAAAGTTATTGCCTCTTTTATTTTTGTGTACTCTGTATTTGTTTATGTAAAAATTTTGCAAGCTCCAAATATATATAGGAGGAGGCACAATCACGGTAAGTTCCGTTCCCGTAAGCTGTTGGCTTCTCGGCCTTCCACGAGGACCTACAACCAGCTGGATTTGGAAGGTGGCGCCCGCTTATTTTGACTCACCCTGTACACAACTAAAGATTTTTCTCCCATAAGCGATTTTCACGAACTCCCCCTACTCCTCTGAGCTAAGCTGTAGGCCCTTTTCCATCAAGCTAGTTACGAATCGTCGAAAAAGCTCGATTGGCCTGTAACATAGAATATTAAAATTTGTAAATACCAAAATCGGTTTGTATTTTAGTTGATTAAGTCAGGACATATTATTTTAATGTATTCTTTTCGAATATTATTGGTTCAAAATTCGTGTTTTCTAAGATGGGTTAAGAGAGTTAGCAATAGATGGTCTGCAGATTAAGGTGGTCTATCAAAACAACGTAAAATTTACAATACCGCAATATAGTTACCGCAGATGCATAGCAAATTGGTATGAATCATGCTTAAAGTTATCGAAATACAACGAGAAGACAAAAACACAATATAATATTTAGTAGAATATGATCTTTTATGAGAAATATTGTTCTAAAATTTCTCGAAATAATATGTTATGGTAAAAAAAATACGTTTGCGGAATGTTTTGTCCCCTGAATAAACTTTAAACTATTTTGGAAGATAGTAGTAGATTTTGAAGTTGTGTACAAACAATCAAACTTTTTAGCCAAATACATTATAAATAGTTTCAAATACTAATCTAGGACATTTTTAGTTGGTAAATGACTATTTAAGCAAACTACACTACACTTTACCTACTTCAGAAACGCCAATGCTAACAAACTTTTCCCAAAAATAATTTATATTCGATTCAATACGAGTATTACCTGCAATACTTTCAAGATTTGATACTGTTAACCTTACTACGATAATTTAAGCATTTCCATACTTTGAGTAGGTGTACTTTGACCAAACTTAAGAAGCTACTGATCATATAGCGTTTATTTATACATTGACGCGAGAGAATAAGCCTATTATACTTGGCCATTCCAACGAATTTATGACCTGTCATCGCGTATTACATAAGAAGAATTTATGTTTTATTTTATGTAAAGATCAAAAGTTATATCGTTTGGGCATTATTAATCACATCTTCTAATATTTAGTTTTTTATTCTTACATACGATATTACAGTTACATTTTATGGTTGCCTAAACATTCTTAGGATTTCTATATCGATTTCTATATCTTCCTTTTTAATTAAAAAGCATTTGTTGAATTATAGCTTCCTCCTATCGTTCTTAGCAGTTTGCTGCTGATATGGTTAAGTATTTGATTTTATTGCATTTTGAGACATATTATCAATCAGTACCCAGAGACGTCCGTGTTAACATTATTATATGGGTAAGATAGTGAATAGTTTTAATATTGTAATGCTACTTTGTTACGCAAGTATACAGTTGTCTTCACATGCCGAGAATTTTTGACAACTAAACTGTATATAAATTTAGATACCTTATTATGACAATTTTCAGTGGCGTACATCATGGAAATCTAATTTTGTGTCCTGTCATCTGTCAAGCAAAAGGTTAAGTGAGCAACTACAATATGTATGTACATGATTTTCACTAAAACATAATTAAGAAAAGAGCGAAAATTCTTACATTCATTAACTATAAACTAATTGAATGTACCTGTAGGATTCTTTAGTTTTGCAAAGTAATTGTCAATATCATGTGCCACTGAAAATTGTCATAGTAATAGGCAGGCATAGGATGATTCTGCATTTACATATCTGCATTCATATTGCATATTTCTAAAAATGTTGATTTCAAGCTGCATAAAATGTAATTATTTTGAAAGTTGTAGTACTTTCAAACCAGAACATCATAAAAATCACATCTGTGTAAATTTTTGGATAAATATTCCTAAGTTTTAAGATTAAGCATTTCCAGGGATCCAGGCTAATCTTTCAATGGCAAATGCAAATTCTATTGACTCAATTCTCACAATGGTTTACGGAATATAGCCCAGGTAAACGTATATGTCCCAATGGATATGCTTTCTGATATTAAAAATTGATTACACCCTGTGATTACTACATGCAGTAATAATATAGAATTTAATTTTAATAATATTTTATTATTAATAATTTTTTAATATCAGTTTTTCTATTTATACTGGTTTTCATGTCGTTTCCTCAGTTAAGGATTAGTGCAGTAAATACATACCATTAACTTACATCACTTTCTAAGATACGTGAAAGGTTTGAAGCATGTATACGTCCGTACGTCTAACAAAGAAATACTGAAATGCAGATTTACGTCTACATTAGAATCGACACGTGCTCACTGCTGTTCGGCTTATAACCACATATTATGGTGTTAGAAAGAGATGCGCGTTATAATTCAGCACCTGAAGTTATGGCCTGGTATAAACAAATGTTACCACAGTTCTCAACAGGTCATGCCACGATCTTTTATTTTTGACAAATTTTGTCCTTGCATAAATGCACAATAATAAAGTTGTCTGGAACTGCTGTCTTATTTCACACTATCAGTTCATACAGTTGTCATGTGTCATGTACCTGCCACCAATCATTTACCGTGGAAGCGGAAAATTGTATATCCTAGTTTTACTTTACTTAAACAACTATAATTTAAAATACATATTTAAGTGTTTATTTTGCGTATTGTAAAGTGGATGGAATTTAGAAGATCGATGGAATAAATTCAAAGACATAGTATTACGAGTAGCAGAACCTATTTGCGGACGGCTAAAGGTTAATAGACATTGCAAGAGAACGAGCTGGTGAAATACAGAAATACAGGAAGAAGTACAAAGAAAAAAGCATGGAAACAATATAACAGCACAAAGTTGGAACACCACGATAGAACAGAATATTACAAATATAGGAAAAACGTGAAAGAAATGATAAGGGAAGCAAAAAAGAAGAGCTGGAAAGAGAAGTTTCTGGAATAAAATAAGAGCTTTAAGGGGCGGGAAAAGAAAAGAGATATAGGGCATAAGAGATAAGAATAATTGTATAAGGACAAACTTAGACGAAATTCTAGAACGTGGAGGGAATATTGCAAAAATAAATAGATAACGATGAAGAGGAACGAGCAATAGGGACGATGGCTAATAAAAACGAGATGAAGGACAATAGTAACCAGACAGAAGAAATAAGCATAGATGAAATAGAAGAGTGACTAAGGAAAATTCGGACAGGAAAAGCTGGTGGTGCAGACAATATAGATCCAGAGATGGTAAAATGGCTAGGCAAAGAGGGGGAAAATGGTTGTTGGAAATAATGAAGTAAACATGGAGAACGAATTTAATACCGAAAGATTGGGAAGAAAATTTAATGGTACCAATTCATAAAAAAGGGGATGAATTCGAATGCGAGAATTATAGAGATATATGCCTGTCCCCAGTTGCATTCATACTATATACAAGAATTGTAGAAGGCAGACTAAAAAAGGAAATAGAGGGAAAACTGGAAGAGGCGCAATCAGCTTTTAGACAGACAAACTGTGGATAATATATTTATACTGAGAAATCTAATAGAGAAAAGAAACGAACAAGGAAAGGAACTACATATTATGCTCATAGACCTCCAAGCGGCGTTTGACTCAATCAACCGAGATACCATATGGAAAGTTATGGAAGAACTTGAAATAACCCAAAAATTATAGAAGTAATCAAAAGTACATACAACAGGGTGAAAGGAAAAGTACAAATGGGTGGAAAAAGATCCAAGGAGTTCTACATAAACAAGGGAATTAAGCAAGGAGATAGTCTTAGCCCGACGCTATTCACATTAATAATGGACAAAATAATGAAAATACCAAGAAAAGAACTAAACACCTCCAGGTAACGATAGGATACACAAATATGCTTCCAGTGAAAACGGAAGGACTGCTATACGCTGATGATATAATATTAATGGCGGATACACAGAATAAAATGCAGTCTCTACTAAATATTTGGGTAGAAGAGATAGAAAAAATGAACATGAAAATTAACATCAACAAATGTAAATGTATGAAGATAGACAAACAGGAGGAAAATATAAGACACAGAAACTCGATTAAATGTAAAGAAGAAGAAATAAAGATGGTGTCAACTTGCGAGTATCTAGGAGTGATGTTCACAAACGATGGAAAAGTAGACCTAGAAATAGCGAACAGGGCAAGGAAGGCGACAAAATATACTATAGCCTAAACAAGACAATATTCGGTAAGGGAGAAATAGGTCAAAAGACTAAGCTTCAAGTTTACAACTCAATCACCATACCAACGATATTATACGGCAGCGAAGCATGGGTAACAAACAAAAAGCATGAGAGCACAATTAATGCAGCAGAAATGAAACAACTAACAAGAATTGCGGGAAAGACAAAAATGGACCGACTAAGAAGTGACTACATTAGAGGAGAACTAAAGCAGGAATCGATAGAGGTAAAAATCAAAAAGAGAAACCTAAACTGGTACGGGCACATAAATAGAATGAAGCAGACCAGGCTGGTAAAACGAGTTATGGAGGCGAAAAGACAAGGGAAAAGAAGAATGGGAAGGCCGAGGAAAACGTGGTTTGAACAGATAGAGAAGATAGGGAGAAAGAGAAGTAAGACGCTACAGCAAATGAAGAAGATGGCCGCAGACCGGAAGAACTGGAAGAAATGGATAAATGAAGATTAAGAAGTAACACCTCCGACGCTCCGAAGGGGCATAAGGAGGAAATGAGAAGAAGAAGAAGATTTGGGGTATTGTAGACGCATATGTTACAAATTTTAAGTGCATATTTATCCTAAGCCTTGTAATAAGGTATCTAAATTACCACTATTTGGTTGTCAGAAATGCTCGGTATATGAAAATTACTGTATGTTTTTAAACAAATAAATGTAATTAAGCAAACTAAGTATTGAATATGAAACAATTTCAAAATATCCGATTCCGTCAATTATTAAAAATTGCTGAACTTTTCGTTATATGTTGGGATACATTTTCTTCGGATTAACGCTTGCTATAGGTTGGGATATAATGGAGCTACTTGACCACATTATATAATCCTAAAGTTTGTGACATAATGTTGGACACTTTAGGATGGCGACATAGCAATAGCTATTTCTGATTACTGTAGCTAAACAAACATTCAGCAACGCAAGATTTATTTTAATTATTTACTTGATAGGAAGGACTAATATTGGGAGTTAATACGGCGATAGAGAAGATTTTATGTGCTTTTACCAAAAAAATTAAGTAAAACCTTTGTTTATGTTATAGGTGAATAGTTTTTTCACTGTTGAGAAAGTTGCACTACAAGCTGCTTAGTCAAATTTGTAGTTAAGCTACACTACTTTGAAAATTTGTAGCTATCTGACCTATGGCTCCTATTGAAGTAACTGTTTCAGTTACTCTTTTAGTGTATTTTCAGCTGCAGTCGCTGTTTTTGTAGCTTACTACCGCTAGAAGACTTTTTTTAAGTAGCGTGCTAGTTTTAAAAGCTATTTTAAAAGTTGATACATAAACTAGCTTCCCACTTCTGACTTTTTCTATATTTGTTCAAACCTGAAACTTAGTCTAGTAGAAAACTAAGCTTTAAAGTATAATATTACCGCGTTCTCAGGTATTTTCGGAGTATTTGCAGTCAAACTTGGTAACATTGCATAAATACGCCGTTTTCTATATAGTAGTGTTTTTCAGTAACACATTATTATAATTAGTTGGACACAGGTATGGCGTTATGGGTATAACTTGCTATGAAATCTACTTAACTAATAATTGCCACCTTCGAATTTTATTACTTGTGTTAATGTTTATTGTTAACATAAATTTCTATTATTACTCATATAAAAACTTTTAATAGCTAACTATACAACCAACACTAATTACCTTTCTATTCATAAAGATGATTCTAAGACCTAAATGTTTGGAGGTAAATCAAATCCAGAAAGTGGATTTCTATTAAAATATTATTATTTTAGTTTTTCACATAACAGTAAATAAATTGAACGTCTAAAGGTTAAAGCACAGAAAGGAAGTATGAACTATCACATATTTGCCGAAGATTAATAAAGTATTTTATGCAATGTACTTAGTTTTAATATACTATGCTTTCAGTATGGAAATGATATGATAATGGAATCATTTTACTCTTTAAGATTTCAACAGAATGTACGTCAAGAGCTAAAAATGCAGGTCTAAATTGCTGATTTGTGTAGGTTTAGCACTAACATTTCAGACAAAGTTATTTTTAATATCTAAATACAGTCAAATGATTTTTTGAAACTACATATTTGAAACTACAAACTATAAATTCTTGTTCTGTCAAACGATTCGGGGTCAGAATCGATAGAATAGGTCCTTCGTCGGAAGAGCGGATTCTGTAGCATCAAAAAATAAAATAGATTACGATTCTAAAATTGGGGATCGCATTCTGATGCGAAAACCTTAAACTTGTGTCGATTCTAAGAATCTAAAATAAGTGAAACACTTAGCCTAGAGTTCCCCATAATGCTACAAATTATTTTTTATAGAGAGTATAGTTAGAAACTTTCGAAAATGTATATTATATCTTGCACGTAGTAGCCTTTGAAATGCTTTAAGATAAATACATAATATTGTACTGTTCAACAACACATTACTATATGAGAAGGGAGCAACATTTTGCAAGTAAATGCAATACATTAAGTTTACCCAGCTAAAATCTGTTTCGAAGACGATTAAGAGGCTTGGAACGCATTTATGAAACACGATGATTACTTCCGTAAGTTGTGTAGTAGAATAGTTTCATGGTTAGTTTATTTATTAGTCATCATCACTCACTGTTAAAAATGGTCTAAGGAACAAACTTTATTATGATCATCTCCTCCAACATATTAACTTGATTGAGGATTTTTTAACTTGCTGATTTTTAAATAGCAGCACAGTGTCAAAATGAACCACAGTAAGTTGTTTCAAAAGTTGTGTTTTACAAACAAGCACACCAACAAGTTATCTCTGTGAAAAGGTGTATCGTGCTTATTGTAATATTGCTAAAAATTCTTTTAATTATTCTGTATCCATACCATTTGGTGCTATATGTTAATTTAACATTAATTTCAATAATAGAGCGTCGGCATTTGACATCGGATGATATGCTAAGTGCTATGGATATGCTGGAAGGAGGCAGTCGTCAAGTTGATGTTGCAGAATAATTTAACACGTCGCGGGGGGTGATTTGTTGATTGTTGAGGCGTTATAACGAAACTGGTGATGGAGCTGAAAGATACGAAGGGTCTGCAAGGGTAACAACAGCGGCACAAGATCTGCCTCTGTTATTGCAAACTAATCTTAATCGCCCCAACTGCACGGAAGTTGGTAATGACCGGGGGTCCACTTTCCTGCTTCCTGCTTTACGTTTCGGCAACCGCGCTGTTCGTTTCGCCTGGGCTCAAGAACGCGTTCAAGAAGAATCGAGCTCCATCTTGTTCACATATGAGTCCCGATTTGGATTTAGGCCTGACAAGAGAAGAGGGAGAGTATGACGTGAGATTGACTTGCTAGAACGGTTGAGGCATGTTCAGGAAGTACATATATACAGAGGAGGCACAATAATGGTTTGGGCAGATATAATTCTGCGCCATCGAACAGATCTCGTTTTGTTGGACGGTATGATAGACCAAAACCTAAATTTAGAACGTGTGCCAGAACTTGTTGCCCGCCCCTTCGCTGACGCTGATCCATAATTGGTGTTTATGTACGATAAATGCCCGTACTCATACGGCTCGAAGGGTTCCAGGAAGAAGTTATCTGCATTCGACAATGGTCTGCCCAATCTTCTGACCTTAGTCTGATTGAGCATGTGTGGAACATGCTTCAAAGAAGGCTAATGCCCGTAATGGAGGATATTCAAACACGTCTGGCATTCCCAAATGCTCTAGCTCAACAATGGGCGTTGTTGCCGCAAGAATCGATTCATAATCTAATTTTAAGTATGCCTAGGTGTTGTCAGGCTGAAATTACAGCCCGTAGTAACAACACAGCTTATTAAAGTACGATTGGATTACATTTTTATCTTAATTTTAGGTGTATCTCATATAGGTACAATCATCGTTTTCATTTTTTAGGTTATGTGTATTTGCATTAATTAAACATCATTCATCATGTACTCTTAGGCTATTTTTTCTCTTATTACTGTTTAATACCCAACCAATTAAACAATAGCTCATGCAATCACCTCAATCTAATAGCACCGAATATACAATCAAAATAAGTTTTGTTCCTTAAACAATTTTGAGCAGTGCAGATGTTTGTAGCTTATCAATACAACTTAATTTACGTATTTTGGTATTTGATTTGAAGATTTTAAATGCTTTTCAGTTTTCTATTTATTTCTATAGAGTGTAATTTATAGCTTTAGCATTTTACTAATGTGGATTCTCTCGATCCTCTTATCCTCGCTTATCCAGCTTCAATGTTGTTAAAAACTGAAATTTGAGCAAGCTAACTGCTTAGAAACGCAATAATGTAGCACTTAATTGGTTAAATTAATTGTCTCGATTCATTAACCGAATGTCGAATATTTTGTTTTACGAATACTGCTTCTGGCTTTTGTCAATTCGCTGCAAATATAAAACACGCTATGCACAAATCTTTATTTGTTTTCCTTTTTAGGATTCTTCTTCTTCTTTTTCAGCCTTCATTCGTCCATCTTTGGACAAAGGCCTCCCCTATCACTTTCCAGTTCTCCTGATTTTAGGCCCTGTTGTAGGATTATTTTGGCCACGTTCCATTCTGTTGGTATTTCGCTTTGGTGTAAGCATTTGTTGAACAGTATTTTTAGGGATTCTATTGCTGTGCTGCCTCCTTTTTTAACATTTTTTCAAAAAAATTCATCATTCATCGTCGCACCTTCCCTAGTATTTCTTTCCCCTAGACCGAATAGTTCTATCTTGTCGTCGTTGTTTTCTTTTTTTCCTAGTTTTGCGTTGAGGTCTCCTATAACTATATTACATATACAGCCATCTTGGTTTAAGGCCGGGATTCTACTTCCTTGTGCTACCCTACTAGATAGACCTATATATTTTATTACGTTGGGAGCTATTTTTTGTTTGATTATAAAACCAACTCCTCCGTGTTTTGTCAACTTCTTGCCTCCCCCAGACTCCTTGAGGCAGACTGATGGGTTAGTGTGGGATTCCGGACTAGTTGTCCTACCCACCTGGGGTATTTTTGTTTTTGAATTTCATATATTTTTTATTTGGGGGGGGGTGGCACTAAAACACTACACTTGCCAGGCGTCTTGGTGAGTGAGTTGTAGTCTACTTTACTGCGACCTTGGTTGCTGCCGTTGTCTGTGTATGACAGTTCATCCGCCACCAATCCTTTACACTACCTTCCAGCTGAAAAGGTAGCTTTTCCCTATGTCTTTAGGTCCTTCATTAGTAAATAGTCTTAGGGAAAGGAATACACCTGTTGGTCCGTGGAAGGTATTGGATTTCCCTCCTACCACGTATATCTGGGAGGCGTTCCCCGATCCTCTACCTCTAGGGGTTTCAGACTCCCCCGACGCTACTCACAGTAAATTGTTAACTTTGTTATAAACGGCGGTGTTGCCAGGGTAACCATTTAAAATATTGACCATCAACATGTTTTATTATTTTACCTTTACTCATCAAGTATATCTAACAAATAAAAGTAAGTTTATGTTTGTATCGTTCGGGATTCTAGTAATCAGACTTAGAACTACGATTTTACCATCACAAAAATTTTCAATTAAACTAATACGATTCGTATGGAATCCATGCTTTTCATAATCAGGAATGGATTCTTAAAAAGTTGCAATTCTTGATAGCCTTCCTTTCTTCGGTTTCAATTTAAGAAAACACATTTTCCATATTTGACTAGCAAATGCTCCTCGGTGAAAGTATTGTCGGGCATGTTTGAGTTTCTACTTACTTCAGATTCTTAACATGCTCATTAAAAATGTGTACCTATAGATACGTACTTTGACATAGAAAAATCAAACAAAACCTTTCAACTTGTTTGCTCCAACTAATAGCAGTCCAATAAAAAAAACGATAGCTATTAACAGTAAATTGTTTTACTTATAAAAAGCACAAATCACAACCCAACTAAGAACATAACGAGCTTCTTATCGTGTCGATAAGTTATAGAGAATATGCAAATGTCGTCGAATTTTGCCGTTCCCTTTTAAGAATATTCTAGTTTATTGAGTCACTATTCAATATTTAAATATAATCATTAAAATAAAACAATAAATAATAGTGAAAAAGTTCATATCAGATCTAAATTTTTAAACTCTGTATTTCGCAGAACTCTAGAACCGAACAGAAGGAATAATATATAAACCTTCAGATGTAATTATCAGATCAAAATCTTTCAGTTTAAACACTTTGAAGCATTATATAGTTTCACGCCACTAGCCAGCAAAATTACTAATATAAGGATGAACTGAAAATTACAAAAACAATGTAATTCCCTTTTCGAAAACATGTAATACAATTTGATATTTCAGAAAGTAGCCTCGGCGCCACTTATAAAAACTTCTAGCGTGAGTTTTCAAAGACCCGTACGTGTAATAATCAATAAAAACGCCAACAACTTTAGATAGTGAAAAATATGCAAATTTATAGCTCCGGGCATGAATCATCGCACACAGCTGAAAACTAATTAACCTTCCGTGCGAAGCTACTTATATAACGATTTACGTGATAATTTCTTCTGCCTATTTTAAGATTTCAGTTATTTAAACTTATGTTTTTGTTCATAAAACGTTCGCAAGCAATGATAAAAGAAAGTGTGTTATCTCTATTAGTGTGTATCATACCAAAAGGATTATTTTATTTAAAAATCGTATGTATTTAGGTTATGGGATCACATTTTAGAACTATTTATAGGCATACTTTATTTTGCAATAAAATACTTTCAAAAAGTAATCCAGTTTTACTTTCTCAAATTGTGTCCTCTCTCAATTTATACCCGCGGTTTTAGGAATTAATTCCGGGAAATGAAATAAAATAAAATGGACAATAATATGATCATTATATGGCTTTCGTTAAACGGATTTGATTAGAGACATCTATTATTTTGATTGGTAAAGAAAAACAGAATTGGTTCGTTCATTATTTTTTAAAACAATTTTTAGGAACAGAAGATATAATTTCCCAGAAAAAAAAGCTTATAAGCACCATGGAACAACGTCACCGATAATCTCAAGGATTCAAATAAGTTAAAAAGATCCAAAAATGTCTCTTAGGAACACGTACATAGCCTTACAAGGGAGATTTCGACAGTATTTGTGTTAGTTTTACGTAAACCGTCCAAAACCAAGTAATTCTAACCTACTTTTTGCATGTATCTGTAGATGTATGCATTGTTGTTAAATGAATAGCTAATAAGTGACCAAAAATCTTGCTACTTTTAAAAAATGTTCGTGATTACTGCAATTATACAACATGTTTTATAAAAAGTATTAGTAGTTGTGTATTAAATACAGGGTAATTCAGCTAAGTAGCTCCCCAGCATACATGAATCACAGCAACGCAGATTATTATTTTAATATTTTAGTATAGAAAAGGATCACAGTTACTTTTTACTAATTGACGATTTGCTAATATTAATTGTATTAGCATTTAACAAGAGAGCCACCCACTGGTGCAACTGTACTATAGTAAAAACTAAACAAGTGGAAAACAACAAAAAATAAATAGCTTTCATAATTTAATTCAGTTAATGTTCAAAATTGCATACATCCACTTCCACATGTTTTCTAATTCATTTTGAAAACGATCTTCAGACTCGAGCAAACGTGTCAGGCGTAATTGACCCAAACGCCTAGTATTCGATTATGTAAATCGTGCTTACTTAGTAATTCCTTCAATTGTACTATTGAGAAAAAATCCAGTGGAGTGATATCTCAACTTCTTAGTTGCAATGACCCCACAGCTCTTGCTCCAATTCAATTTTCTCTAAATACACTGTTTAAGTACGATATGGAAAAATAAACATTTGAGGTTTTAAATGAAAGCCCGAATGTATAAAGGGGCAGCTGGCCTCGGTGGTCTAGTGGTTAGCGCGTTTGCCTTTAGATTCGAGGGACGCGGGATCGAACCTGGCTGAGGTCGGCGAGATTTTTCTAGCGGGGAAAAATCTGAAAATGCGCCTTCTGTCGGATAAGAAGTAAAGACGTAGGTCCCGTGCCACTGCGATGTGTGACACGTTAAAAATCACTACTGGAGTTGGAATTACCCCAGATAGGCAAAATTCTTGTTAGGGTGTACAATGGGTCAAATGTGGCTTAAGTGCTTAGAGATGCTTGGAAAACCGCGTCCTGGATCTCTCTCTTTCAAATACAATACAATACAATATACGATCAGACACATCATGGAAACCATGTGAGAAACCTCAAAAACAAGTGGGCGAAACGATAATATAAAGAAGAATAATGGGAAAGACAGGAGGAGAGAGAAAGAACGATATCACAACATACATGAAACAAGCAAAATACAACCATTAACGGAATGGGTTAACGCCAGACGACAAGAATGAATAGCGACAGATTAGTAATAATAGTGCGAGAGAACCAACTCCAATGAATAAGAAGTATTGACCGGCCCAACAAAGATGGAAAGACAGCTTGTACGTATTATTGAAGTAGAACAGGCAAAACTGCCTAAATGAATGAAGAAGAAGTACAAGTAGCTGCTAACAGTCCAACTACAATGAGCAGGACAGCCATCACGTTGGTACCAAAGTTTTTGTCGTACACTGAGTTCTACAGCTTACAACTAGGGTGTGTTTTGTAACGTTCGGCAGTTAAATTATCATGGAAGAAGTGTGGTCCAATAACGCTACACCAAACGTTTGCGGATAAGAAACTCTTTAACGCTTTCTTTTCTTCGTGATGCCTCTATTATTCTCTTATCTGTGCACAGATTTTCCAGTATATTTTGTGCAATCTATTCTATGTTATCGATCCATTTTTGTTTTGAGTGATCTCTTGTTTTTCTGTCCTTAATTTTTTCTTGGCATATTTTTATAAGTATTCTGTTGTCTTCCATCCGCTCTACGTGTCCAGCCCCTTTTAACCTTAGAAGTTGTGCGAGCTCAGTGGTGTAGTGGTGTTTCCTTGTCACTTGTTTCAGTTTAAAGTTATACCTTATTCTCCAGATTTCATCTACCTGCACAGGTCGGAAGATTCTTCGTAGTATTCGTCGCTCGAATCGCAATAATGTATTTTTCTGGCTCTTTGGATATTGTCCATGTTTGGCATCTAGATGTTACCATCGGCCTGACCATAACTTTATAGATCTATATTTTAGTTACTCTTGTTACAGATGATGCTTTAAAAATCGGTAATAGTGAGTAATACATTGTGTGATCATTTGATTCTCGGAATGGCCGCGTATTGCCGCCCGTTACGTAACTGTATCAGGATCACGTGAGTACTCATATTTGAACATGTTTCAACTGATACTTGCGTACATTTCAAGCTGACAGGGTCAATTGTTAGTGAGCTATTGGGAAGGTAACGGATATCTGCATGTGCGCTTTGTACTAACATCGATTTTTGTGTAAAATCAGACAACTCGTTACTAAAACGTTAGAATTGTAAAGCGGTGTATGGTGAAGATACTAGGAAAAAGTCGAGTGTGTTTGAGTTGCATAAAAGATTCAAAGATGGGCGAGAAGATGTGACGGACGACCATCAGCATGTGTGCTTCTTCGATTACAAAGGAATGGTCCATCAAGGATTTATTGAACAAGGACAAACAGTCAACCAACAATACTATTTAGAGGCGCTGTATAGATTACGAGATTCTGTTCAAAGGAAAAGACTCGAATTGTATGTGTTTCTATTTCTCTGCAGATATCTCTGATTTATTCTTTGTATATAGCTACAAGATTGATGTCGTTCGCGTATCGAATCAGCTGGTGTCATCTATTAATGGTGGCCATTGTTATTATCTGTGGTATTTCTGATAACTGTTTCCATTACCAGGTTGAAAAGTATTGGGACAAGCCCAACTTCTTCAATATAGGGGTTAATCTGTTCTGGATCCTCAACTTAGGTTTGGTCTTTATTTTCTTTATTATTTTTACGGGGATACCCAGTTCTTTCACTGAAGCATACAGTCTGTTTCGATCTATATCATACGCTTCTTTGAAGTCGATAAACAGTTGATATACGGTATGTTGAATTACTCTAGTTGTATAGCACGTAATATATAAACTTTGGGCTGCAGTCGCATTTCTGCGGGATTCACCAAATCTAAGCAACACATCTGTTATCTCGTTATTTAAAGATATTTTACTTAAAATTTAAGTAAATTGCGATCTGAGGTAGATATAGTATTATCATAAGCAATTAAGCAATATTTATCAATTTAATTAAACTAAAAAAAGTTTGTTTTCATGCAGTTTGTATTTCCTACAAGCTTTTCTCCGAACATTGGTGATGTACCACCGCAGAAGTTGTATTTCTTAATTCAAAAAATTAATACACGTTGTTAAATAAATTCTACATCCTCGCAACATACAAATTCTACATTAGTGAATAAGTTTATTTGCCATATTGAGTTTTCTCCATAACAAGCTGTTCTTGTAATTGTTACAATTAGTATAGTAATGATAGTCATACCAAAATAACAAGCTTTATTGTAATTTTCTAAAAATTACCTTGGAATATTATTATCATTATTACATCTTGTAAGGGAAGCCTAGCTGCACAACTATATATTTTCGCTTCACTTTAACGTCTTAAGACTACATGCTCTTGAGCAGTACGTATGCAGCTTGCATGCATAAAATTTAATTCACTGTCTGAATGTATAATCTGATGTATGATCCCAGAACAATACAAATACATTTTCGTCCGAATCAGCCCTGGGACGTTGAGGGTAATAGTAATTAAAACAAATGAGATGGAATCAAAGCCGAAATGTAATACCCGCATTTTGAAAAATTTTTGTTTGAAAACTATCTAAAACAATTGTAGTCATTTATTACTTTTTGAGCTCTTGGATTGACAGCATTACTGTCAAATTACTTGAATCGCACAAATTGTTTACAAAATAATTTACAAAATATAAATGACACTTTACGAAACCATATCTACTCCCAGATATATGTCCAATATTTAAAACCGGCCATGCTGAAATACGAGGTGTGTTCAATTGAAACCCATCCTTGCGTTATAAAAAATTAATTCAGCAATTTAATTACAAATAATTACCGTCACAGTTAAGGCTAGGTCCCATTATTTTACTAACTGACGTATACCCTGCTCATAGAATTCTTGCGGCTGCTGATTGAAGAAGGCTTCCACAGTTATCTGTACTTCTACGTCAGACTCAGAATGCTGACTTTGTAAAGTCTTTTTCAGCGGTCCAAAAATATGGAAATCGCAAGGCGTTAAATCCGGGCTATAGGGTAGATGCTCTAAATCCGTCCATTTCTTTCGTTGAAGATTTTCCTTTATCACATTAGCAACATGAGGCCTAGCATTGTCTTGCAGCAAAATGACCCCACTCTATGTTTTCTTGGACGTTTCCGTCTTATTGCTTGATGAATCTTGTTCAAACTTGCCTGCAGAAGGTTGGGCTTTAATGTTCTTCGGTGATGGTAAACTTGAACGTTTCCACTGCATCAACGATAACTTACTGGATGGCTCGTAGTAATGGCACCAAGTTTCGTCACCAGCAACTGTCGACAGAAGAAAGTAATAATCATTTTGCCTATAGTCTGTGAAGTGTTGCAGAGATAAGCCCATTCGCAAGCATTTTTGTTCATTAGATAAGAGACGAGGAATCCATTGCGAACAAACTTTGCTGTAACCCAGATTACGAACAATACTACGGACAGATCATACATTCGCACCAAAAATTTCTGAAATTTCTCTAATTGAAATTCGACGATTTTCTCCAATAAGGCCTTCTACACACGCCATATTGTTTTCTGTTAATGCAGTACACCGTGCACCTGGACCCTGCTCATCTATGGTCCTTTCTTTTTCATTCTTAAATTTTCGGCACCATTCCTTCACAGTTGGGTACGCAATACATGCATTTCCATACACTGCTTGCATTCGGTTATAAATCTGCAATGGCTGCACACCCTCAGCTCATAAAAATTGTAGAACAAACGTAATTTGAATTATTGCATTTGTTTTCAAGAGTAAGTTGATCAAAGATGAGTTTCAGGTGAACAAGCCTTGTATAATCACCAATAGATTATATTTGTTACAAATACATGTAACTGTTAGTTTAAGATTTGCCAATTATGAAATTTTTGCAAATTTTAAGTTGGTATCCAGTCAGATAAGGTAAAAAGATAAAAACTAATTGCAGAGAACTGAAAGGGGTTAAAGCAGGATTAAAAGACAAACTTGAAAGATTTCCATAGAAATTATTAAAGCTACGTTTGCACTAACAATACAATTTTCTCGTTATTAGTTGTATTTAATATAGATATACACTACAAATTATTACAAATTTTTTTTAATGTAATTCAAATGCCAATGATAAAAAAGCATTGGATTGACTTAATTAAATTTAGGAAGAGAAATCTGTTAACCATATATTTTTGAAGATATGTTAATATAAGCACATTACAAAATGTTGCAAGGAGTAATCGTCATATTATTGATAAAGAAGAAGGCAAATATGCTAAATTATTGTATTTTATTTTGGACAAAGAAATATGCATAAGCTCAATAAAAATAAAAAAGGTAGCAGTAAATATAAAAACGAAAATATAACCCACGGTGAATATGGATGTTATACAATACTTTGATATTTAACATTTTAATACAAATTAAAGCTTTCTGGTTTTAACCGTAAAATTACGCAATACTTTGGAAATAAAAACTTTATCATTGTAAGCCAAGAGTTAGAAGAGCCCTACCATTGATAATTGTTACTGATATCCCAAAATTGCACTTTGGTTTTTAATTTATTCTTGACACATGTAATTTACTGCATCCAATACATTTCTTTCAGAGCTTGTAGTGCTTTAATACTTCCTTTGTGAATACTTATCGCCTCTAGGTAAGACAAACAGCCAGCTTTTGTAATAATTTTTACTGGACGCACACAACTATAAAATTTTTCCAGTGTCGTTATATGAAGTTTTATTAGTATTAACAATACAATATTTTGTTTCCTATTTTCAACTGCGGATTTTTTTGTATACTACAAACTACAGGTGGCCTTCAGATAGAGATTTAGTTAATTTTTTATGTTACTATTAGCTCTAGATTTAAGTAAAAGTGTAAACAGTGTCAGGCGTGAGTAGTGTGTGTACATAAGACAGCTTAATTTTATTTTAATAGAATTAATAGGATCTAACAGAATATTTAATAGAATTACTTTCTGTTTTTTAGACTACTTCTATTATAGATTTTTTTCCTTAGAAAACATTTATACCACTAAAATTTATATAATAATTTTTTATAACAGTAAGTGAGCTATTTTAAGAAATAACATATGTTGTAGAGTGTGAATCACGCGAGAGTACGAGCCTATCAACCCAAAAATAGGCAACCCAAAATACATAACAAGATACTGCGGTATCGAAATTTTTAGAAAGTATTATGTTTTAGAGATACTTGAGACATGACTGGCAATCGAAGCTTATTTATCTCAAAGAAAGTTTGGTAATAAATACAGTCCATTCCGCTTAATCAGGCCACATTGGGACTAGAACATTTTAGCCCAATTACGTGTCAAGGAATTTCTATCATCTAAGTAAGGGTTATACACTTTTAAACAAAGTTGTGAAAAAGAGAGTATACCGTAGTACCACACGTCGTATACGTGAGGCGGCGTAACTTGGTGGTGTAGCTGTTACTGAATATACTTTAACCCCACCATGCTCCACCATGATCCAGCACGCCTAACAGTTCCTACCTGTGAATCCCCAGCAGTCAGTGTGTGAATACCCGGCGCCGCGCCGGCAGCGATCATATGTGATGTCTGATTAACAAGATTTTAAGGAACACGTTTTAAGTGATGTTAGCCACTGCATTTAATGAATAACACATATTAAACTGTTTACAATTTGTTTTTCTTGTGATGTTAAAATTTTGCCATTTTATTGTACTTTGATTTTAAATTTACTGTGCCGATTAAACGGACCGGTGTCATAAATAAGCGATGTAGATTGCTATTTCCTTTATTTGGTTTCTGTTCTTTAAGATTTAGCCCAAATAAGTGTCTGCCCCGATTAACCTGTGGCCCATTTAACCGGAATCGATTGTATTCGAATAATGGCAGAAGAAAACGAGATGATCTTAATCATATACATGTATTTATAAATAAGACTTTATTGTCATCGTTCACAATCCTTCATTTAAAAGTTAAGAACAGTAACATACAAATCCTGCCAAAAGGGCATCTCTAAATTTAAATAGCGCAGTAGTATGTGATTTGCATTTTGTGTTGCATATTGTCCTTAGGACATGCCCGTACTCCCCGTGAATTACCCGGTAATAACAGTGTGCCTCTTTAAAATCGTTATCGAAGGTTGTACCTATACCTATATTGTGGCGGACCGCATTTGCCATTATATGTATATTATTACCGATAGTCGGACTTTGGGACATTATGCTCATAATTTTCATTTTTAATCTATACTCGCATAAAGATTTCATGTTAAATGTAACTAAATGCTAATGAATATTAGTTGGAGTTTGAAAATCACGCTTCAATGATCTTTGGAACGGCCGTTCCGTCACACATATTTATTTTTGTAAAGGGGCTGTCCTTTACGGGTATACTTAATTCATGAGGGCAACAACCACAAAATAAATATCCACTTTCATGTACAATGAATGGAATTATAAAACAACTACACATTCCATAGTTGAATGTTATAATTCCATTTTGAAAATATTTGTTTGCAGCGTCTTTCTTCCAGCTATTTTATTGCAGGTAAAAATATGACTTCGAATTAGTGATCTCAAGTACGTAGGATTCTCCACAACAGCTGTTTTTAGCGCGGTCTGTTCTTGTGATAAATTGTTAGTTTAGGGTAGCCATAATCTGCCTAAATTATTACTTTTTTTTGCCGAACTAAACCCTTATGGGTGAAATTCCACGCATGGACATGTTAATTATATACCAAATTTATTAGGATCTGAGGATTAGGTAAAGAGAGTTATTTCGGCTGTTTGTTAATGGTGATATAACTTAATTGATTTAACTAAATATTCTTGGGCTCACAATAAATGGAGCATGAAATTGTTTTTCCAATTGGTACACGTGCAGTATGTTCTCACGATCCAGCAACCGTTTTTGGCCTATAAAAACAGAAATAAGTTGTCATGAGGGGATCATTCTTGCTTGATCTAACCATCAAGAAGCACAGTTCCTTTACAAGTTCCCTTAACCCTTCACCTGCCAAGCGCTTTGAGGTATCTCGGCAGCTACGGCATCCCCTGACAATTGCGCTTGAGGTATCTCGGCTGCAGTGTCAAATTCCTTTAACCCTTCACCCGCCAAGCGCTTGAGGTATCTCGGCAGCTACGGCATCCCCTGACCATTGCGCTTGAGGTATCTCGGCTGCAGTGTCAAATTCCCTTAACCCTTCACCCGACAGCGCTTCGTAGTCCAGTTCATTAATAATACACCGTTCACCTTCAGAAACCCCCCTGCGAACCGGCCGATAACAGCATCTTTAGTATTTTACTGGGCAAATAGTTTAGATTTC